>JAXQQM020066249.1:0-68072 GCA_034641835.2 Pinus albicaulis
TTGAAAGTTGCTGCGGGAAGTTTAGGACCTAAAAAAACTATCAAAAATAGTAAATTGTGCTACATTGAAGGAAATTTAAAGAAACAATGGTGGGAATCCAAGTGGAATAAGCGGGTGGCTACCAATATCCACCTGGATTAGTCCTCCCCCCTTAGGAAGTAATGGTCCCCATTGCATTGAGTTCCTCCTTGCAATGGGGAAACTTCCGCAAAACTTGGTCCTTGGTGAGCCACTTGCCTTGGTGCGGGAGTTTTCCAGCTTTAAAAACCCAATACAGTTGAAACTTCTATTGGTGAGTGTTTTTTATTTGCATATCCATGATATGATCAATTTCAGCCTATTCCATGCAGTTTGGGTTTAGCTATGTTGGTGTTAGTTGGTCTGCAATTTTTGACGTGTCCTGTAATGGTGGAAAGTATGGTTGAAGGTGGTCCACACTGAACACTAGGTGCAGCCCAACGAATGGGGTAATGTTGATCTCAAAAGCATTGTCTCCCACAACCTTGGTGATGGTGTAAGGCTCATATCAGAGTGGTCTGAACTTCTGATGGGCTCTGGTAAGGCATTTTTTTCTTCTTTTGAAAATGCAACCAAACTTTGTTTCCCACTTGAAACTTGGGTGGCACCTGGTGTTGATCATGCCATTAGACTTATCCAAGATTTTATGCACCTGCTGGCTAATGTTGTTAATAAAAGAGGCCACTTTATCAGCGTCAAACTGTACACATGTGGATTTTTACTATGTAGTCACATGAGGCATGACAACATCAAATAGACACAATGGTTGAAAACCTAGACCCACTTGAAAAGGACTGCTTCTAGTCAAGTTATGGAGAGATTTTTTATAACTGTGTTGCACATAAGGATGGATCTCATCCCAGGTTCATGGATTCTTGGAGTTGTACATCCCTAGTATGTGCATTATCATCCTATTGACGACATTTTTCTGGTCATCAGCCTGGAGTTAGAATGCAATCGACTTGGTGATCTTAGTGTCCAGTAATGTCCATAGGCTCAGCCAAAATATGTTTAGGAACATGTTATCCCAATCTAATACAATGGTATGCGGGATTCCAAAATGTACCCATACTCATTCAAAGATGAGTTTGATAGTGTCCTCTATTGTGATACTGTTTTTGCAAGCCACCAATATAGCCATCTTAGAAACTATGTCTACGACCACAAATACATAGTCATTACCATGCTTGGTAGAATAGAGGCCCAAAATAAAGTCCATGGAGAAAGGTTCCTAGGGTCAACTAGGAGTAGATAGATAATTGTACATACCTTTCTTCTTGATGGCTGGCTTGGCGATGGCACATGCAGTGAAGGAGATGAAAACTTCCCAATTTCTTGTCAGAGTTTTGGCCAGTAAAAATAATTTTGTAGCACGACCAAAGTTTTTTCCACACCAAAGTGTCATGCAACCTGACTATAGTGTCCCTCTAAAATCAACTTGGAACTCTAGCTTGAAGAAACGAAAAGGTGGCCCAGGTACATTAATAATGCATCTTGGAGGTGGAAATATGGAACTTGCTTTCCATCTACTAGCATCTAGTATGTGGTGGTGAACTCTTGATCGCTTTTATATAATTTTGGCCATCTGGAGATCTTGTGTCCACAAGAGTTAAGAATAGTAGCTAGTGTTGCAATTGGGGTCGATTAAGGAAATATGCAACATGATTGGTGATTTCCTTCTTGTATTTAATGATCTAGTGGAATTGTTGCAGATATGTAGACCACTTATGATTTTGATTGTTTTGCAACTTCCCTTGTGTTTAGATAAATTGAAGAAGATGGTGATCTATGTGGATGATTGTCTACTTCACCATAATGTAATTTTCCATTATTGGCATGCATACATTATGGAATACATACCTTTATCATAGGTGGGGTATTTTAGAATTGTATCAGAAAGTGTCTCTATATGATAGGCCACTAAATGCCCCTATTGGGTGAGAACTGCACCAACATCATAGTCGTAGTTGTCTGTCCCAATTTAAAATGGTCTTTGTAGGTATGACAATGTGAGTACAAGTGCAAAGTAGAGCTAATGCTTCAACTCAACGAAAACCTTCTGTTGGAACTCAGACTAGAAAAACTTTAATTTCACTCTGCCCTTGGTGAATTGACTTAGATACCAAGTGATATGAGAGAGTCCCAACACGAACCTTTGATAAAAAATGACGAGTCCCAAAAATTTGTGAAGCCTTGCTAGAGTGGTCAGGGCTTTCTAATCTTGAATGACTTGGATCTTAGCTGGATCCACATGCATGCCTTGCTCATCAATGACGTAGCCCATATATTGTACCTGGCCTATGCTGAATGTGCATTTCTCCATGTTGGAACATAGTTTATGCTGCTTTAGAGTTTGAAGGATCTGTCGAATGTGTTGTAGGTTCTCTTCCCAAATCTTGCTTAAGATGAGGATGTCATCCGGATATACAACCACAAGCGATTTGGTGAAGGGTCGCAAGCTGTCATCCGGATATACAACCACAAGCGATTTGGTGAAGGGTCGCAAGCTGTCATCCATCAACCTCATAAAATTTTCAGGGGCATTTGTCAACCTAAAAGGCATGACCAACCACTCAGAAAGGTCCTCCTTGGATTTGAAGGTGGTATTTCATACATCGTTGGGTTCTATTAGCACCTGGTGATAACCAGACTTCAAGTCAATCTTATTGAAATACTTGGCCCCTTTGAGCTGACCAAGAAAGTTATCAATCCATAGAATTGGATACCTTTTCCTGATAGTGATTTTGTTTAGTTCCCGATAATCAATGCAGAGTCTCTATGTTCCATATTTCTTCTGTACTGTTACAATTGGCCCATTGGGTAGAGGTGATCAGAGAGATATATCAATTGAATGCTTTACCTAACAATGCAAAGGTACCCATGTGGGTGAGGAAAATATGTCCCTATATCCTTCCATGACCTTATGCACCTGCTTCTCCTGCATGGGGGAACCCTTCCTAGGGGCCATAGATGTGGCCATTATCTTCCCCTTTATGTGAGAGAATAATAAAGAAAACAAATTTCTTGGTCTGGGAGATTATCTTATTGCATTTATTAGAAGAGATCAAAGATAAGGTTGTAGGCGGGGATACCTCTTGTATCCTATATAACTTATTGTCCAAAGTAATAATAATAGTATGAGGCATAGACACATACACAACATGAAACTTCCACAAGTATGGTTGGCCTAATAAAACATCACAAAATTCAAGAGGAGAAACATCACACAATACCTCATCTATGAATGGCTTGATGCTCTAGGGAAGGCGACACTGTTGGCTAACATAGAGATGTCGTCCTTGGTGAAGCCACCCGATGGTGTACGAATATAGGTGTGGTGTGGTGATAGGTCGAACCACTTCATGACCTCTGCTAAAATGTGGTTCTTTTGGGTCGTGCTACCGAGAATGAATTTCAATGGAGAATCCTTCACCCACATCTGTGAGTGGAAGAGATGCTCCCCCTCCTTTGGATTTTCAGGCTCAACCTTCTGGACCTTGGTGGTGGAAATGGTGGCATTGGGTTATGCATCAATAATCTACTTCCCCTTGTCATTCCCTTTGTTGAGTTCTGACTCAAAATCAAAATATGCATTGGACTTTGAAGCTTTCATCTCGACCACCAATGACTGCTTGGCACAACACTCGTTTGTGTTATGAGTGGGCTCTTGTGGAACTCACACCAATTTTATGTGCCCTTCTTCATCTTCATGGTGCCATTATTTGCTTGTGGATTCGATGGGTTGTCTTGGGTTTCTCCACCTTATATTTTCCCTTTGGTATTTGGTTTGGGGGCGCTCTTACACTGCTTCTAATTTGCAGATCCAAAGTCATGTTTCTTTTGTTTATTTTTTTGTACAATCTTGGAAGCATATCGATATGCTACAACAAACAAGGAGATTCCTAGTAACTCCATTTATTCCTGAATGTATTTGTTCAGATAACCATTTTAATTTAGCACTAGATGTTGCTTAGAGTCATTGATACCGACCAACTTTATGAATAGAGTATGAAAATATTTGTGAACTCATGCACATCTTGGTCCCTTTGCTGTCATAGTGTGGTGCACTGTATGCACTTTTCCTCACAGCTCCCCATAGGGTAATATTGTTCCTTGACATCGTCTCAGAAATATTTAAAATAGGGGGGGTTGTAAACAGAGAGGGTTCCTCGGCCCTTTTCTCACAGTAAGTTTCCCACCAATCTTTGACATGGGGAACAACCTTAAGTAGTGAAAAAGTAATCTTCTCCCTATCGAAGAAACTATGGACCAAAAAATAACCTTCCAATAGATTCAACCATTTATCTACAACATATTCATCTTTTTTAGCTTTGAATATAGGGATATCGAATTTCACCTGTGCCTTGAAAGGGATGACACCTCCGAAGTGATTGCTAGATGAAGATGCAGCGCTGATGGGAATCCACCGAAAGATCTGGGAAATGGTGTCCATCATCTTTTTCCTTTGCCACTCGAGGGTTTCTTCGAGCAAGAGTTTGATAGGATCTCCTTCTCCCTCATCTTTATTTTCTTCCGCCATGGGAGGCTGTCGGTGTCGGTGGGGACAAACTTGCAAAGGTTCAACTAGTTCAAGTCCCAACTCCATACACCTTGACCTCGTTGGGGACATCCAAAGAAAAATAGAGAAAGAGAATGCGATCTAATACCAGCGATATATATTTATGAAGGAACGAAATGAAATATATATATAAATCTAAACATGTAGATATGGTGAAAACTAAACTTCAATTCATTAATAACACATACTCAAATTGTTTACATGCAGAATGGAAAATAAACGAGCTCAGGCGATGGTAACTTATCTTTGAGAAGATATGTGAAAGCTACATATCTTATGAATTATGTTACAATGAGGCTTGAAGGCCTATTTATTATTGAGAAACAATGGAAATCCCTAAACATCTAAAAACCTAACCCTGGGAGATGAAGCGCCAAAAGTTTGTGGGCCTAGTTGGAGTAAACTAGAACATCAGCTTCCTAGGATCGTAAATTTGGTGTACGATATTCTTTGACGCGTATGATACCTCATTAGAAATATATATCCAAGGAATACAAATTTCAACTGCAAACCCTTATTAAACTTTATGATTTTTCCCACTTTCCAAAAAAATCATCGTTTATGTCCTCAAAATGGCTTCAGAAGTTCAGGACTCGAAAAAATTGTCGAAAATAGTAAATTGTGCTACAATTAAGGAAAATGAAAGAAACAATGGCGGGGGTCCAAGTGGAATAGGTGGGTGGCCACCAATATCCACCTGGATCAATGACGTGTTATACAAAGCTAAACATTCTCAAATCAAGTCGGTAGGCACAAGAGAGATAGTAGTCGCAGTTTTTAGAACAAACCATAATGTCTATGTTCTAAAAGAGAAGATAGAGAGGTGTTATTTTTCAAATATTGATCAAAGTTGGTTGTGGTATCAAAGGCTAGGACATATGAATTTTTATCATATTATCGAGTTGGGAAAGAATAATGTTGTTAGAGATATTCCAAAATTTTCAAAGCTGGAGAATATTATTTGCATGTCCTATCAGATTGGAAAAAAATTTCGAGTACCATTCAAGTCCAAGGATAACTCATAATCTATACCGTTTCAATTAGTACATATGGAATGGTGTGGTCCTTGAAAGAAATCAATCACCTTCAGGTAAATTGTATTTCATTCTTATCATTGAGGACTTTGGCAGGATGATGCAGACAACATTTTTGAGAGAAAAATAAGAGGCATTTGAGAAGTTTAAAAACTTTAAGGCCATGGCAGAGAATGATACTAGTTGTAAAATAAAGTGCATAAGGTATGCTATTGGAGGTGATTTTATTTCAAAATATTTTGATGATTTTTGCAAGCAACATGGCATTAAAAGGTAGTTTACCATAGCATAAACTCCACAACATAATGGTGTAGCAAAGAGAGCCAATAGATCAATTCAGGAGTTGGCTAGAGCCATGATGAGAGAAATAAATATACAATAGATATTTTGTGCTTCACAAATCAATGGTGATTCTAAACAAGGTACACTTCAGACTAAATAGTGATAAAACTCCATATGATATTTGGTATAGAAAACCTACTACAGTTAAGCATTTCGAGTGTTTGGAATCCGGTGTTATATCGAAAACAATGGTAATATTGGTAAGGTTGATGCAACAAATAACAAGGGTTATAGATTATACAACAAGAATACAAAGAGAATAGTTGATTATATTGGTGTTAAGGTTTATGAACATATTGATTTTGAAGACAATCATCTAGTAAATATTAGTTCTAATAATCTAGCAAAAAATGATGAGAAGGAAGTTGAGCCATTTTTAGTTAAATACATTAAATAAAACCTCAGTCCACAATCTAAATATCCTGCAAGGTATGTGCGAAAAAACCACCGAGTTGACCAAATTGTTGGTGACTTCAATTCAAGTGTTCAGACAATAAGAAGATTGTTAAAGACCCCTAGTCAAGCGCATGTAGCTCTATTATCTATGATGGAAAAAAAAAAAAAAATTTCTTAGAACAACCAAGATGACAATTGGTTAAAGGTAATGAATGAAGGGCTTGTTCTTAGACCAGTAAAAAAGAATGTTATTGGTATGAAATGGGTCTTCACGAACAAATTGAATGAACATGGTGAAGTGGTAAGGAATGATACAAGGTTGGTTTGTAAGGGTTGTGCAAAAATTAAAGCTTTACATTTTGATGAGACTTTTGCTCGTGTTGCTCAATTAAAGGCAATTTAGATGTTATTATATTTTTCTAGTTTCAAGAAATTTAAAATGTATCAAATGGATGTAAAATATTCCTTTTTAAATGGAGAATTGCAAGAATAATTTTATATTGGGAAGTTTGATGGTTTTCAATTATCAAATCAAATTGATTATGTTTGCAAGCTGAAAATGCCTTGTATAGTCTCAAGCAAGCCCCAATGGCTTGGTATTCCAAGTTGTACATTTATTGACTCAAGTGCGGGTTCTTAATTTTCATAATTAATTAAGTAAATAAGAGGGTGGAGGAACCACAAACCCCATAGATGAATAAAATCCACTTTTTATGTATGTATGTGGATATTTCAGATCTAGATCTATATTATGGAGTAGTGGAGCATCTTCTTAATGTGAAAGGAGTGGAGATCATATCTCATTAATGAGAAAGATCATGGAGGTTGAAGCAGTCAACTAAGATCACAGAGGGAATCAAATGTAAGATCATAGATAATTCATGATAAGATGTTGGAGGAAGTAGTGCATTTAATGCACACATGATGGAGAGAGTGATCATTACATGCATACATGATGGAGATCATGGAGAGACAACACAGTCAACATGGAGACCTATGTCCACATGAACAACGCAGTTATGAGGTGGGCCAAGACATGGGAAGGTTAAAAAACCATATAATGAAGAGGAAGGCAACATTAGACGCATGCTTTAGATTATTATTTTTGATCTGTTTAGATATGGAATTGTCATGTGACATTTCTATGCATGCTTATGCTATTTAGCTAAGTCTGCAGTGTTGTTTAGCACAGGGTGTTTCTGAGCGGAAATCCCACCCTTACCCATGGGGGAATTTGAGTGCCTACTCTAGGAAGGTTATTCTGAGCTACCATTCATCATCAGGCATTGGTGCCACGTTGTTCCTACTTTCTGCAGCCCATACATATTCAGAAATAATGCATTTCTGCAGCAGGGTTTGAGAGGAGGAGGTTGTCCTTCAATATTCCAACTGAGGAACCAGCGAAGGGTTTATACTTTCACCTTTTTCTTCAAGATCAGCCTTCTCACACTTCAAATATATATCATGCATTAGGCCATTAGCAGTAGCAGTTCCATCATGAATTTCGCAGTCCAGTCTTACAGATCCAAGGGAGAAGGGAAGTTTCTAGCATTTCAGCTAGGAATCCTGTGAGCGATCATCCCCTCACTTTGGGATCACTGTTTGCATCAACCTTGAGCTTATTTGCTGCATTTTACATCAGTCTTGAGCATCTCCCTCCCTTACAACGCAGTTTCTCCATCAACTGCAGAGTCAGTTGATGCATCTTGAGGAGGAGGAAGAAGAAGCAAGATCTCAAGCTTCTAGCTTGGAGATATGAAGGAGGGATCAACCCTCAAGGCTTAGATTTGGTTGTACATCATATTGCAGCCAAAATATGATCAAATATAGCTTAAGATCTACATAACCCAGCATTCAAGGGTTCAAACCTTAGGAGGGTGAATTTCCAATCTCAGAGATCTGGAATTTTCTTTCTGGGTTATCTTGGGTTTCCATCATAGTGCCCAGATCTAGAATCTTGACATCATCAGAGCTCCAAATCACCATAGAACTGCATTTACCTTTCATCTAGAAGTCACATGTACATCATCTGTTGAAGGGACACCATCGTATTTTCTTCTAGCAACTCTCCAGTTACGCAGTGCCTACCTTGGCACGTCTTCAGGGTCATTCTAGGCCAATTTATTGGCTTGAGTGCATCTATTTTAGCACTGTTGTAATCTGAAATCCATCTCCACATAATAAAATGGCTCACCTATTCTAGATATTTATGTGTTGTTCATAATATTATGTGTACATATTCTATGTTACAAATATTGTGTTTGTGTATCAATGCATTATTCCATTTTTGGATATTGTAGTGGTATTAGAGCATGATCTTTGGCTCAGCTTGTGGAAATTATTGACATCATAATAAAAACAGATAGTAGAGATCTACTATGGAGGGATTAAGTTTTGCCTCATCTTTCCATAGAGCTATGAAGGATCTCTTCAAAGAGATCAATGAAATGAAGGGAGAAAGGCAAAGAGAAACCTCAAGAAGGTTTCAGAATGAAGAAAGTCCCAGTACTTCTTATCAGCAGCAAAGAAGACCGAAGAAGCAAAGAGCTTCACACTATTCCACTAGATCCACTTTCTTTGATAAGAAAGAGGACTAGTCTGAATATGAAGAAGACTTGGGGCATGAGACCCTAAGTAAATATCTATCTGAGTACAAGTCACAACTAAGAGCACTGAAGGATAATCTCTCTCTCCAATAGTTTTTGCAACTCAAAGAAGAGAGGAGATCCAAAAGTAGTAATAGAAGAAAGAGGCATAGATTATTCTTGCCTACATTTTATGGATCTTCCACAATCACATTGAGGGCTTGGAGGGAAGAATTGGCTAACTTATTTCTACAATACCCTATAGCAGAAAGAAAGGTTGTGGAGTTTGTAGCGCTGCACCTAGAAGGTGAAGCAAGAGATTGGTGGTTCAGTCACTTATCCCATATGAAAGTGTTTTCTTATGCAGATTTCATTCAAATACTGAAGAAGAGGTATGGTAGGTGTTGTAACATGGTTCCCTAAGCTGCGTTTTTTATATAATTTTTTAATATTTGGTCTTGCGTAGGGGTTTTGGGGCGGGTCAAAGCCCCTAATGTTTTGTAATGGGTTAAAGGGTAGCTATAGGGTCCGCAAACCACGGTTAGTGGACCATAGGATAGCAAAGGCTATGATGATATAAATAGATAGATAGTTGGGTCTAGTTCTACGTGTGAATTGTTGAGATCTGTTGTGGGTTTTTTTGGGTAAGGACTCCTGCTAACTGTGTGCACGAAGATCCTCAGTCTTGTTGTGTGCGGACCCTGCTAGCTGTGTGTGCGGGCTGTGTTTTGGGTTGTAATTGGTTTTTTTGGATACTAATGAATGCAAACTATATTTGAAGTATCTTTATGATATCTTGACTGATCATGTTTATCACTGAAGTGCATCTGTTTTATTTACTTAAGTTGCGAATGTATTTGCGATCTAGGAATTAGCTGCGATTATAATGTTCTGTGATGGCAATTGATAATGCGCACGTGGGTGTGAATGTATTAATCAGATTTGTTAATGATAGTAGCTGTATTATGATTAATTTCTAATTATACTATAGAAGCCTACTAATAGAATCGATCTGTGTGAACCTGATAGTTACAATGTCGATCTACCTTAATTACCTACTCTCTCCCAGGGTGCGGAAACCTGGTTCTAGCACCCTCCCATACTACTTCGGGTGAGACCTTGGCCTATGAAAGTAGGTCATTTCTGAAAGGGCCAGTAGTATAGGGGTTTTTGGCAAACCTTAACCTCTGAACCTGGGTCAAGACCCCTCAAGCGTTTGACAAATGGGCCATAGACTTCAATGGACCCATCAACTCGCCAGGAAAGAAGACAGGTGCCCGCTACATCATTACTGCAACTGATGTTGTAACCAAATGGGCCGAAGCGCAAGTTGTAAAGGATTGTACTGAAAACACAGTTGCACACTTTATTTTTGAACATATCCTAACCAGGTTTGGCTGTCCAAAGGTATTGATGAGCGATAGAGGTACCCATTTTGTTAATGAGACAATACAGGCTTTAAATGAATAATTTCAGATCCACCACGCCAAAAGTACTCCATATCACCCGCAGGCGAATGGAACTGTGGAAGCTTTTAATAAAATTCTGGGACAGGCGCTTACAAAGATTTGCAATGTCGAGCGAAGCGATTGGGACATGTGTATCACGTCGGTCCTTTGGGCCTATCGAACCACTGGCGAGAAATTGACCAGGAAAACACTGTTTCAGATGGTTTATGGAAAGGAGGTTATTATGCCCATGGAATATATTGTTCCTAACCTGCGCATCACAACCTTTACTAACATGGCAGAGCCTAATATCATGGAGAACCGCTTGGCACAACTCGTTGCCTTGGAGGAAGATCGATTCATTGCTAACTTTCATCAGCAATTTCAGAATGCCTAGGAAAAAGCATGGCATGATCGACATATTTGATAAAATACCTTTTCAGAGGGTGAATTAGTCCTTCTATATGATAACCAGTTTGTGAAACATTCGAGGAAGTTCCGACAGCACTAGTTAGGGTCCTATGAGGTAAAGGAAATCACTGACGGAGGAGCTATCTGGTTAGCTACATTGCGCACTGACATCATACCAGGATATGTTAATGGTGGCCGGCTCAAACCTTACCGAATCAAATCACTATATGGCTGATGTGGCTCTATTGGGTGGAAGACGCACAGGGGTCAATCACAGGTCAGGAAGCCCGGGGAGGTGCGCTGGGAGCGCAGGGGTCAAGCACAGGTTTGGAAGTCTGGGGAGGTGCACTGGGCATGCAGGGGTAATACACAGCTGCGAAAAATAGCCGTTGGAACAGTAAAAGTAGGTAAAAATCAAATTTTACCGTTGGAAGGAGTGGGAAATTGACAATTAATGAGGCGATTTCCGAATTTTTTTTACCGTTTACTTGATGGTAAGTTTCTGATAAGCCTCATCTAACCATTGGTCAATATCAAAGGCTATAAAAGCAGAAGGGTAGATCAGAAGTGGGTTCCGTGCATCATGAAAATTTTGTGCTTTGCAAAATTATGTGGCTATGCGCTCTGTTAATGTCTGGGAAAGCTACCCCTTATGATTGTAGCAATCCTGAATTTATCTTCCAAGCGAGAACGACTGCAACTGATCCAGTTGAATCGTCACAGATCGTGGTCTCCACTGATGAATTATTGGAGGTCACCCCGGAATTCGAAGAGGTTGTGTCCACACCAACCAAGGGGAAGCAGATTGAGAAAAAGAAGGGTAAAGGGAAAGGTCAGGAGCAAGGGCAGGGGAGGGTTGCGAAATGGGCTGGAGGGAAGCCACACACCTCCCCTCAGAATGTGAAGTCCCCCCCGGATGGTGCCCCTGCAAGCATGTTCGCCTAACCCATCAAAGAGACCTATGTTTGCTCAGGAAGAGGCCCAAATCACTTAACCAATCACTTGGATATCTCCCCATGTCCGGCCTCGCCGGCCCTTGGCGCGCACACCTAAGAACCTGGAAGGAATGCGCGCGTACCTGCAAATTCCATTGATTCCAGGAGAGGTTCCCATAATTAGAGAATCCTTTGGCAAACCCCACTTGATAATATTCGACAATCACGACCTGGCCAACTTGGAGGCCTTCCCAGAACTGACACCTGAATTGTACTTGGAAATAATACTAGAAGACGATGTGTTGCGGGTCGTCCCAATGCCGTGGGCAAGCGGGCTAGCCAAATCGGGTTTACTCAACTTGCTGCGAATGCCTTATTTTGGCCGATATAGTATAACTGGCTGGGTTGTGCGCCAACTACTAGCCCTTGACCATGATGAAAAATTATGGAGCTGGGACTGCATTCCCATTGATGCTGCCCTCATTCACAGTATTACTGGTCTCCCCATGGAAGGGTCAAATCCCATGGAGCGCATTGGCAAAAAATATGAGGAACAAATCACCGATAAGGTGTGCGACGACTACAATGTTGAGCAGAATACTATGGGGTTCCTAATCAACACCATCAGTGACCCCAAAGCGTGCATGGGTACCTTGTTGCTGGAATGTAAAATGATGCGCAAGTGCCAGGTTGCGACTGTCCCCGCTTATGTCATTCAGTTGGCTAGCTGCTGCAAAAAAGAGGTCTACTTCAACTGGTCCTAGTTCCTTTGCAACGAATTCTTGGAGAATGTGCATGAGGCCCAGGATCATGGAAGGGCATTCTGTTATTCCTGGCTATTGCTCCTCATTGCGTTGGTCACATGGGAAGCCCTCGAAGAATCGGTCCTCCTTGAGCTTGAACCAGACATGTGCGAGGGGGCATGATATGTGAATTTGTGGGATTCAAGGGATGAGCAGTGCATTGAGGATAATAAAGTCTTCTCAGTCCTATTTTAGAGCGGAATCGCAGCAGAAATCCACTCCTGGTTGTGCTTGTCACCGACCATCTACTAGAAGTACAAGAGCATCACAACGTTCCAAGTTACGATGCACAATGTGAAAATCCCAGACCGTAAGGATCTGAAGTGGGTATCACTGCCATATATGGTCGCCAACAAGGAAATCGACCAACTCATTTCTACTTGGCCAGCACAATGGATACTAGGATTTATATCAGGTACAACTGATACTACAGGAACAAGCACCAAAAAGACCACCCCACCTGATACCACTAGAGAGACAGGAGGACATGGCAAGGACACCGATAAGGGTGCGGAGCCGGAATCGCAACAGGACTCATAGCAGGATCTGGACACAGATATTCTGGATGCGTAGGGTGTTAACTCCCCGCGTGGTGCAAAACAGACCGCCGACCCTCTTAAGGGCCAACGGAAGAAACGATAGCCTACAAGGCCCGATAGGAAAACCGAAGTTACTTTGACAAAGGAAGACCTGGAGCAGATCGCAGATGCAGTCACCCTCACCTTAGAAGATAAATGGTTGGCTTTGGAAGAGCTGCAAAAAGCCACGATCAATGCACTCCAGTCTAATCTCTAAGCTCTATAGCTCAAAGCTACTATGTCCACTTTGATCCCCGCTCAACGTTTGGCACGACTGCATACCAGCCACACACTTAGAGATGACATCGAAGAGCTCTGCCATAAAAAGAAGGTTCTCAGTGACCACCTCAAGCCATGGGTTGATGAAGCCCTCAAGCTATCTCAGGAAGTGGATGTTGCAGTTAAACAACTGAACCAAACCTTGGAAAGTGTCATTATTGCTACTGAAGGTCCAAATTTCCAGAAGTTGGTGGATATTGCACAGAACGCTGCTGCACAGAGTGAAGAAGTGTTTCCCCCTCTGGTTGATGTGATCAAGCAGCTTCAGGTGAATATGCAAACCCCACGGTCGTTGTGACTCAGGATGATCCACAAGATTGTGTTGGGGGCCTTTTCTAATGGGGTTCCCTAAGCTGCATTTTTTATATAATTTTGTAATAGTCGGTCTTTTTTAGGGGTTTTGGGGTGGGTCAAAGCCCCCAATGTTTTGTAATGGGTTAAAGGGTAGCTCTAAGGTCCACAAACTAGAGTTTGTAGACCATAGGATAGAAAAGGCTATGATGATATAAATAGATAAATAGTTGGGTCTAGTAGGTAGGCAGAAGTAAGATTGATGCTACATGCGAATTGTTGAGATCTGTTGTGGGTTGTTTTGTGTAAGGACTCCTGCTGGCTGTGTGCGTGGAGATACTCAGTCCTGCTGTGTGCGGACCCCACTGGCTGTGTGCACTGGCTGTGTTTTGGGTTGTAATTGGGTTTTTTGGATACTAATGAATGCAGACTATATTTGAAGTATATTTATGATATCTGGACTGGTCGTCTTTATCAATGAAGTGCATCTATGTTATTTACTTAAGTTGTGAATGTATCTGCGATCTAGGAATTAGCTGTGATTATAATGTTCTGTGATGGTAATTGATGATGTTCACGTGGATGCGAATGTATTAATCAGATATGTTAATGATAGCAGCGTTGTTATGATTACTTGCTGATTATACTATTAGAAGCCTGCTAATAGACTCGATATGTGCAAACCTGATAGTTACAACGTCAATCTGCCTTAATTACCTATTCTCTCCTAGGGTGTGGAAACCTGGTTCTAGCACCCTCCCATACTACTTCCTGTGAGACCTTGGCCTGCAAAAGTAGGTAATTGCTGAAAGGGCCAGTAGTATAGGGGTTTTTTGGCAAACCTTAACCGCCGAACTTGGGTTAGGACCCCTCAAGCCAACAGTAGGAAGAAACAAGAGACATCTCACATAGTGACATCTCCTATCATTGAGGAGATAGTGCATTAAGATCCCAAGGAATATGTCCTCGTTATCACTCAGGGGGAGGAGCCTCTACCACCACCAGCTACAGATGTACTTACATCAGGAGGATGATCACTTTCATCTTTGAAATATGGTCTTGAGTTCTTGACATTTGGAGCCCCATGCATTATTCATAAGATGCATGATGAGGAGGAGATAGATACCAGCACTCGTACAGTTGTAGATATGGAGCCATCATTATTACCAAATGTTGAAGAGACCATTGCATCGGTTGGAGGAACTCTTGTGGAGGTGCAAGATGTTCTAGAGAGTCAACTTATCCAAGGTTTTCACATACTTTATTCTCATATTATTTCAGTACCTCATATTGAGATATGTGAGACCATGCCATCAGGGCAAGTGTATAACCAAGGATTATAGCACCTTGCTAAGTTGGAGAAGCAAATTATCACTGCACAAAGGACCCTTGATTTGATTAAGGAGAAGTTATGTTGCAATCCCACTTTGTCAATGATGAGCTACACTCAACCCTTTGAGTTGAAGTGTGGATTTTCAGAAGAGGGGATGAATATGATCCTATGTACAATGGCTGGCTATGAGTTCAACATTGTGCCTTGCTATGAGACAACATATACAATGTTTTTAAGGAGAAACAGTGATAAGAAGAGGAATCATTCATTGGTGGAGCATTCCAATGGAAGCTTCATTCATGAAGCATTGGAGAATCATATGATAGAGGGTAGACATCTTGTGATGGTGAGAATTTCCCATTATCAAGATGAAGTTTCTTTGATGACAATCTCACAACTGAAAGAGGGATCTCTACCTACAACATGTATGGAGCCTTATGGGTTCCAATGGGCCAATGATGAGAGGATCTCATGCAGAGACCTCAATGGAGGTGCACTTCAACATCTCATGGAGTGCAAAGCTATTCAGTTGGAGGATGTTGGTAATCTACAATGGGAGGATAACAAGATTGAGCTTGGCATGATTCATCATCCACATTGGGATGAATAGATCTGGATGAGGAGCCGGAGGTTGCCTACCTTCCTGCAAATCTATGATATTGGGCAACAAGAAGCATGGTTGCATTGGTTGCTTTTGGGTGAGTATGGATACTAACCCAACATCTCACATTCCCAGGATCCATGCCATGTATAAAACTGATGACATGTAACAACATGAGGCATGGATGCGTTGGTTATTGATGAGAGAGTTTGGACATCTCATGTTGTAACTTATGTCCATGTATTTGCTCTTGTTTGGGATATGTCTCATGTCTTTACATGTATTTCTGTTTGGGATATATCTCATGTTCATGTATGTACTTAGGTTTGGGACATGTCATAACTCTCATATGATATGGAAATAGGGAGATTATTTGTATTGTTCTAATGAGACACTCCACATGTCCATTAGTATTTTGTTGCTCCATGACCTGCATCATGATGATGTAAGGTGGCAGCAATAATCCTGGTTTCTTTGGTTGCTTTTGGGAGAGTATGGGATTATGTCTTCCCATACATTGCATGATGATGATAAAGGATGGCAACAAGAGGCCTTACAACGATGGATTCTGTTGGGGGATTATGGTCATTGTACTTGTCATGATGATGATGTGATGGGGCAACAAGATTGCTTACTACGATGGCTTCTCTTGAGAGAATATGGACACTACATTTGGTACAATGATGATGTGGTGTGGCAGCAAGAGGCATTGATGCAGTGGCTTCTTTTGATAGAGTATGGCTCTCACATTTATATTGATGTTGATTTGGCATACAAGAGGCATTGTTACGATGGCTTCTATTGAGAGAGTGTGTCTCTCTTACTTGTTTTCTAGGATGATCTAGGAGAATATGGTTTGACATTGTTCATGGTCATCCATATGTCCCTACTTCTTGTTTTTCACTATGTTGATGTTATGTTTGGATCCTACATGGCCAACATAGCTAATGATGAGAGCATTGATAGATTCAATCTACTCTATGTATCATGGGTTGGATAGATAGCTCATGAGTTGGGACTTTCCACTTTGGGAAGAAACCACTTCATTTTATGTATCTCATGTATAGAGGAGATCTTTGGACATCATATGGTTTCCACTTGGAGATTCCTTGTTGAGGAAGGGTATCTAACTTTTTAGTTGGAGGCCATTCTAGACATTCTAGAGAGGCAACTTTGTAGATGGACATGCATGACACATTGTCACAGATGGGGATGCCTTCCACATGAGGATGCCATTTGGAGGGAAGATGTTTTTTGTAGCATCCACTTTTGCAGTTTCTTGAGGACAAGCAACATTTTGCTGGGGAGGACTGTAATATTCCCAATTTTCCACAAGATAATTGGAATATTAGAGTTCTTAATTTTAAAAATTAATTAAGTAAATAAGAGGGTGGAGGGACCCGCAAATCCCATAGATGAATAAAATCCACTTTTGATGTGTGTATGTGGATATTTCAGATCTAGATCTACATTATGGAGTAGTGGAGCAACTTCTTAATCTGAAAGGAGTGGAGATCATGTCTCATTAATGAGAAATATCATGGAGGTTGAAGCAGTAAACGAAGATTGTGGAGGGAATAAAATGTAAGATCATAGAGAATTCATGACAAGATGATGGAGGAAGTAGTGCATTTAATGCACACATGATGAAGAGAGTGATCATTACATGCATACATGATGGAGACCATGGAGAGACAACACAGTCAACTTGGAGACCTATGTCCACATGTACATCGCAGTTATGAGGTGGGCCAAGGTATGGGAAGGTTCACAAACTATATAATGAAGAGGAAGAAAACATTAGAGGCAGGCTTTAGATTATTATTTTTGATCTGTTTAGATATGGATTTGTCATGTGACATTTCTATGCACGCTTATGTTGTTTAGCTAGGTCTGCAGTGTTGTTTAGCACATGGTGTTTTTTAGCAGAAATCCCACCCTTACCCACGGGGGACTTTGAGTGCCTACTCTGGGAAGGTTTTTCAGAGATGTCATTCATCATCAGGAATTGGTGCCACATTTTTCCTACTTTCTGCAGCCCATACTTCTTCAGAAATAACGCATTTATGCATCAGGGTTTGAGAGGAGGAGGTTGTCCTTCAGTATTCCAACTGAGGAACCAATGAAGTGTTCATCCTTTCACTTTGTGCTTCAAGATCAGCCTTCCAGCACTTCATATCTATATCAGGCACCAGGCCATCCATCATACATCTCCTAGCAACAACAGTTCCATCAGGAATTTCGCAGTCCAGCCTTGCAAATCCAAGGGAGAAGGGAAGTTTCTAGCATTTCAGCTAGGAATCCTGTGAGGGATCATCCCCTAACTTTGGGATCACTGTTTGCATTATCCTTGAGATTATTTTCTACATTTTACATCAGGCTTGAGCATCTCCCTCCCTTGCAACGTAGTTTTTCCAGCAGCTGCATATTCAGTTGCTGCATCTTGAGGAGGAGGAAGAAGAAGCAAGATCTCAAGCTTCTAGCTTGGAGATGTGAAGGAGGGATCGACCCTCAAGGCTTAGATCTGGTTGTACATCATATGATCATATTTAGCTTCAGATCTGTAAAACCCAACAGTCAAGGCTTCAAACTTTAGGAGGGTGAATTTCCAATCTCGGAGATATGGAATTTCCTTTCTGGGTTATCTTGGGTTTCCATCATAGTGCCCAGATCTAGAATCTTGGCATAATCATAGCTCTACATATCCATAGATTTGCATTTACCTTTCAGCCAACAGTCATATGTACATCATCTTCTGAAGGGGCAGCGTGGTATTTGCTTCCAAAAACTCTCTAGTTACGCATTGCTTGCCTTGGCATGTTTTCAGGGTCATTCTAGGCCACTTTATTGGCTTGAGTGCATCTATTTGAGCACTTTTGTAATATGAAATCCATATCCACATAATAAAATGGCTCACCTATTCTGGATATTTCTATGTTGTTCATAATCTTATGTGTACATATTTTTTGTTTCAAATATTGTGTTTGAGTATCAATGCATATTTCATTTTGGGATATTACAACATTATGCGAGCAATTGTTATTGTTGGAAAATTTCAAGCAACCCCTAGACAAAGTCATCTTCTAGCAGAAAAGAGGATTCTCATATATCTCATAGCCACAATGAACTATGGACTTTGGTACCCTAAAGGTAACTATTTTTACTAATATTGATTGGGAAAGTGATGTAGATGAGCGAAAGAGCACTAAAAATGGAACTTTATTTCTTGGTGCATGTCTTGTTTCATGGTTGAGAAAGAAGAAAGCTTCAGTTTTTCTCTCTACTGTTAAAGTAGAATATATAACAACTATTTCTTGTTTCATTCAATTATTATGGATGAAGCATACTTTACAATATGTGCAGGTGATATATGATCAACCAATACCAATCATTTTTTATAATACAAGTGAAATCAACATGTCCAAGAACCCTGTGTTCCATTCAAAGACAAATCATATTCCAATAAAGTACCACTTCCTTAGAGAACAAATTTTAAATCAAATTTTCAAGTTGGAGTATGTACCTACAAAGAGTAGATAGTTGATGTATTCACCAAAACTCTCCCAAGAGCTGAATTTGAGTACTTAAGGTAAATATTGGGAGTAGTTCCTCTTACTTCTCTCCACTATATCTTCCTCAAGAGAAAGACGGGCAACTAGCAAGCACTTAGCATCTCAAAAGGAAGTCACAGTTCACAATATCAACACAAAAGGGGATACTGTCGGAGGGGGATATTAGTTTTTTTCCATTGGATATTACAGAGTCGCATCTTTTACATATTGTTAGAGTCAGTCTTTACATCCCTCCGTCAGAGATCATTTATCTTATTGCATTTCATTTTTAGGTGTCTCATTCCACTGATTCATTTGCATTCCGTTAGGGGCATGCCATTATCTGACGGAAGGGCTTTGTTCTCTCATTTTCCCTCATGCTTGTACCTGCTGGGTTGGTCAAAATTTATCAAAATTCATCAAAGTTGAGTTCATGTCATTTACAGTCATAGATGGTTATTTTGGTCAAAAAGAGTCTTTCAGTTTCTAGGTCTAGGGTTTGGTCTTCAGTAATGTTAAATAATGCCCGCAGGCCATGAGGATGTTTTCAACAAGTTTTCATTTCAAGATTTTCATCGTCAAATATGCTCGAGGATGTTTCTTCTTCAAAACTCTGTTTTGAAGAAGAAATTGTCAAATTTATTGTTTGTAATAAATCTGTATTTTAAAGTTTTTTCGCCATGAAGTACTTCAAATGCAGACTCTGGTCCTCCTTTTCTGAAGTTCAACGCCACCATCCCTGCAAAAATCAACCAAGAAAAGCCATCATTTCAAGCCAAAAAACCAAAGGGAACTTTGAAAAAACAGAGTTGTATTAAATGCAAAAAGTGCCAAAGTAAAAAACATTACAAAATGGGTTTTGAGAAGCAAAAATTAAAACCATCTCTTTATAAGATATTTCTCAAAGTTATTAATTCATTTGCATCAAAATATTTTCAGAAAATCCAAGAGGAAATTTGATGTTGAAGTTTGGAGGGACGAAACTTTGAGTTTAAAGGGCCGACTGTGTGATTGAATTGAGCGCGACGCATTGGAATAGGGTGCGGTGCACCCACAGAGTGCGATGCATAGAGCCGAGATTCATAGTGTAATTTCCAACGGGCGTGGCGCACCCACACGACACGGCGCATTGGGTTTGTGTGCGGCGCACAGAGCCTCCAAGCCCAAAATTTCATCAGTGCTTCTCAATTCTTCAAACCGAATCAACTCTTTTGATCCCAGTAAGTTGTGCGCATTTACCATTTGATTTTAACTCCTGTTGGGTGCTATTTGGAAGGAGGAATTCAAGAGTTTAAATGGTGAAAATATAACCCTATATCCATATCAAAATTTGCTCCTAGGGTTTGAAATTGGGTGTCAAAACTTGAATTTGGTGCCGAAACACTCTCATTCCATTTTCACTTGTGTTTCCCACCACTGTTACACTATTGTCAATATCCTCCCCCATTCCCTTTCATCCTAAGCTACTCATATCATTCCATTTCCATTTCACTATACCAAATCCTCTTATTCCCTATACTTATCCCTTTCTCCACATCACTTATAAATCCCCAAATCCCTAAGTCCCCCAAACAGTGACTGTCCTCATACTTAAATCTCACTTGACAGTCCTTTTTCCCACTGTAATATTTCCTCACAGTCCCTCATTTCATACTTGGCACATTTGGCATTAAAACATACACCAAACTCTTGTTTTCACCATACATATATTAGCACATACTTGTCAAACACCTTGTTTACAGGATCATGTCAGAGACAAATTCATCATATGAGCAGGGATATGAGAAGGACAATGATTCAACCACAGAGCTAAATGTACCGAGGAGGTCTCATAAAAGTGGCAAGCACGTCAGAGAGGAGCCCACTTCTTTGGCTCAATTGCAGGCCTGCCCGCTTGCAATGACATGCTTTTAGCAAAACTCATGTTTTCAGTATTGTGAGCTGATATCTCAGATTCAACACCATCAGGAGTTGGTTCGCTTATTTGTCCTACATTTGCATGATGGTCATGTAAACCTTGCTGGAGTGAACTTCACCTTGACACCAGAGACCATTTCTGAGGCAACCGGGATACCAAACATAGGTGAGGAGTGGAATAAGAGACAGCAGCTGGATAGAGCATATTATGAACCTTACATCAGGCCTGGATATTTGAGGCAGTTGAGCAGAGTATTCCCGTTCCGGTTTCTGAAGGAGTCCTATGTGCCATTAATGAAACTCATCATTAGATACTTCAGCTGCGAGGGTAGATTCTCGCGCCTTTATGCATATCATATCAGACTTTTGATGCATTTCACGAGAGTGCGAATGATGAATATTCCATACTTCATGTGCCGAAACATAGAGCGGATGACTACCCTTGTGCAGAAGAAGACTCCAGAGCAGCAACATAACAACATTTATCATTATGCGCTCATTAAAATCATTGTAGTACATCAGCTTGGATTGCAGGGCATCGCATGGGATGAGTTCATTTCTCGTGACTTCTTTACAGCCCCTCAGCCTCCTCCAGAGATTGTTCATGATGCAGGTGAGCCTTCGCATCAGTTTGAGGTTCCTGAGACAGAGCCTATCAGTGTTCCAGTGTGTGTTACATATCAGAGAGGTACCAGAGCCTTATTTGCAGCAGCACGACGAGTATTATCTCTGCCCATGGTGGAAGGGGTCTCATTACCTTCGACAGCAGTGCGAGTACTATCTCCACATGGTGTGGAAGGGGTCTCGCCTTCTACATCAGCACAGGTACAGGACAGAGGCAAGAAGCCTATGCAGGATGAGGGCCCCTCGGGAGGCCAAGATACTGATTTTATATTGATCGATGTTGATTTGAGCTCTCCCAGCTTAAAGCTGAAAGAGATCATCCAGGAGCAGAAAGCTGAGATCGACACGCTGACCGAGAAATTGCAGAGAGCTCAGTGGGTTATAAATTACTTGGAGCAGTGGAATAAACAATTGGAGGATCAACAGACACTCATAGAGTTGCGGCAAATCCGTGAAGACCGTGAATTGGCCCGAAAGAGACCAGGTGACATGACACCATTTGAGCGATAGACTTGCCTTACGAGCGTCAACATTCATTTGGAGAAGCTCTTGGCGAAGGCCAATAGGGACAAATACATGCTCAGACATATGAAAAACCACTATTGGGCCCGCACACACGTTTGCAGAGCTAGGATGAAGATCCTGAAGGCGAGGTTGAGAAAAGCACTGAAACGTCGGAAAAGGCCGGATCCACTCCGAATCTTGGCCGAAGCTTCCTTGGCTGAGCATGTGACATGATGGGAGACCTTCACTCCAAATTTCAGCAAATTTGGAGAAAATTTTGTCATTTTGAAAATTTTGGTTGCAAAACAGGTTTTTCCGCCCGACGCGTCGCGCCACCCGACGCGCGCTTATGATTGGGACATCTTCTGGAGGAAAAATTGATATTTTTGGGTTTTTTATGGTAAATTATGCATGCTCAGGAATGGCTGAGAGATTTCATGAAGTTCTGGGTGGTCTTAAAGGTCAAAAACACTCCAAAAATGGCCTTTCTGCCACTTTTTGCACCAGCAGGAACCAGTCTTGGGAGATTGTAGTTTTGGAGGGGAAAATGAACTCCAAATTGAAAAATTCCACTTGGGTTGGATAGTAGACAGATAGGGATTTCCAATGAGATATCATGAGCTCAATTTGAACTTCAGGAACTGCCCCAAAAACAGGCTCAAAGTGGCGTGGCGCATAGAGGAATTTTGCCCAATTTTCACTTTTCAGCTCAGAAATTCGGCCAGTTTGACTAGTTTCACTTTTGGATGTAATTATTGATCTATCTTGATGTAATTTTGTGGCTATGATGTAAATTTGGCTCATATTTACTTGTTCTAGAGGATTCATTCACTAAAAAGTGAAAATTAAGTGAATGGATCAGTTTCCTAGCATATAGAGGCAAGTTGTTTGGCTGCCTAGATTTCAGTTCCATGTTTAGAATTGGTTGAAATAGCTCCTAGAAGGATGAGCTTGACCCCTAGAGGCATGGGAAGGGGTTAGGATGGTCTATATATTGTATTTTCTGAGACATTTTCAGGGTTGGATACTTGGGAAAAGTTTGGCACCTCATTGTACATTCATTTCAGATTTTGGCAAAGGAAAGACCAGAGTTTTGCAGCACTTGTTGGGATCCTTGTGGCTTATGAGTTTTGATGATGTTCTTCTCATGTTATTGTAAGTTTCATTAATGTTATATGTATGCCATTTCCCTTCTCTTTGCTTCTGAATTAAACAAATGAGTAACTGAGGTAGAATTCATTGATTTGCTGGTGCTCTGCCTTAGACTTTTGTTTAGTTTTATATGTTTTTCGTCAGTTTGAAGAGGATCCTTGCACTCTCTTGCCCTCTTCAGCTCCTTAGAAGTCTTTCTATCCATCCATTGAATCTAAGACATCAAAGTCATTGCCTACCCTGCCCCAACTTGAACTCTGCAAGAATTTGGCCTCATCCCCAAGCCCAAAATTGTTTTTCCCTTTTTCCAACAAAAACCCCAAAAAACCAAAATCAAACCCTCCTATTTGTTTATCTAGCCTAAGATCAGTTGTTGTTTTAGTCATCTCAAGCCCCTTTGAATATTTTCATCGAGATTGACCCGGAGAGAGCCCTCTCCTGTCCTCGTAGGGCTAGCTACGAGGCTGAGCGTGGTTTGGTGTTGTCCTTTTTCTGCCTTATTTCAGCCTAAGGTGGATTTGGGAACTAACATAGTGGCGACCATACTGGGGAAGAAAATGGTTTGCTTGTTGGTGTTATTTGTTTCATAAGTTACAGACGGAGCCTGAAGTTACGCCAGGTAGCTTTCGAAACGCTTTTGCTTTGCATTAGCGGAAGTAGATAAACGTTGCTTCAGTCAATCTCCAGTTTAGCTTGTGAACGTGACACTTGACTTGTGAATCACCCCAGTATATTAGATCGTTCTGGACTTTTGGGTGATTGAGTCTAGAATTTGATAGGCTGAATAGATCGGTTTTGTCCTTTGATTTTTGAATAGATCAACACACTGGCTTCCAGAAGACATACAAGAGCTAATCTTGATCCTGATCCGCCTCCAGTGTATGAGAATCCCAATCTGATTTCAAGAATCCTCCGTCGAGAAAGTCCCGTGATCCCTTTGTTTAAATCTCATTCATGCCCTACTGTATTTGAATTCCTTGAAGATATTGAGTTTGATGATCAATTCGAGTTGTCGTTGTTTGAAACTAAGTCTGAAAGTGCTACTGGTTCTACTGTCATAAATCCTGAGTTTATCAAGTATCTTGAGATTGAACAAGCTAATAGATCCATTGATAGTTACATCTTGAACATCCAAAACTCTATTGTGGCAACGAATATTCCTGAGTTTATCGAATCTGCTTCTGAAACTCTTGGTCCATCAGCAGTTACTTCTGATTCACAATTTCACGCTGAGCCTTCTTTTATTCCTACCATTCCCATGCAACCATCTATTTCTAATCAGAAGTCTACAGTAGTTTCTCCTCCATCTCCACCACATACTCCTCGTACATCTACTGCTCCTTCTCCACCCATTTCTCCAAGACAGATTATAAATCCACCAAGAGCAATGGCTGCTAGATTCGCACCCCTTGTCTTGCCCCAGAAATTGGACCCCATGCCCGCTGATTATCAGAGTAAAATTCCTTTGTTCGATGGTACTCCTCAAAGTGTGCCCGCTCAACAGCATATTGATAGAATGACAGACTTCTTTGATCTCCATGAAATTGATGAAGAGAATGTCTCCATGAGATTGTTTGTGAAAACTTTTGGAGGTGAGGTACGTAAATGGTTCAAAGCTTTGCAACCCAGAAGTATTAATACATTAGAAGAGCTTCAGAGACAATTTCTAGATCAGTGGGAAATGAAGAAAGATCCACTTCAAATCACTTCTGAGTATACCAAGATCAAGCGCAATCCTGGTGAGTCCGTCCAAGATTATATTATCAGATTTAATGCGGTTTATAATGCAATTCCTGATGATTTGAGGCCATATAAGAAATCATATTTGCTTAAGTTCCCAGATGGTTTTGATCCGGAGATGGGTTATTCATTACGAGACAGAGATCTGCCCACTTTAGAGGACATGCAGAAGATTGTCGTGAGTGTTGAGGCAAATTTGAATGAAAAGAGAGCTAGATTGAAAGCAGAGAAGAAAGTTGTGATAAAGGAAGAAGCTTCTACATCTACATCAGATAAACTACTTCGCAAGGTGGAAAGAATGATTGAAAATCTCACACTTGATAAGTCCAAACCGCAGATTCGAAATCCCAACTTCTGTGGTCAGCAGCAATCCCAATTCAGGATTAAACAACAAGAACAACGAGCACAAGAACCAACAGTCCAGCAACAAGTAAAGACACCTCTTCAGCAGAATTTTGTTGGTCAGGATTCAGATGATGAAGATGATGTAGTAGGGGAGGAAAATCATTTCTTTACTCCTGATGATTTTCCCATTTATATCACCGAAGATGAGGAGTATGCAGAAAGTTCAGTGGTACAAAGAGATGAGGATTTTATCTTGGCTAATGATGCAGCTCTTGAAGAAGAGTCGGATGAGTATCAGAGAGGTTATATGAATGCATTGTCAGCCCAGCAGAAGCAATATTCTCTCAGAAACAGAGATGTGCCTGTCAATCCAATCCAAAAGAGAAAGGAAGTTTCAACACCTAAAAACGATTCACCTGTTGCACAAAAGAAAGCAAAAGAGATAGTTGATCCCGCTGCCACCAAGTCATCATCAGCAGAAAAATCAAATCAGCCAATTACATCGAGGGAGAAGGCTGAAAAGAAATATGTTCCAGCCAAAGAGATCGAAAATACTTCAGCCTTTAGTTTGGAGAATGAGATTTCTAAATTAAAGGTATCCATTCCCTTGACTGAACTAATGAGGAACAATAGTTATAAAGGTCAAGTTTCTAGAATTTTGAATTTCGATCCCATGTATGATATGGTGAATATTGAAGATGATCAACCGGAACTGATATTTGGACCAGCTTTAGATGGTGAGTCTCCGGACAGCGAAGTGCCTCCTTTTTATATCAGTCTTTGATTGCATGAGTTTGTATTGCATAATGCCATGTTCGATTCCGGTGCTTCCCATAATCTTATGCCGAAAGAAATCATGGAGAAGTTGGGTTTAGACATTACCAGGAAGTACCATGATCTTTATTCATTTGATTCTAGCAGAGTGAGATGTATTGGGCTCATTAAAGACTTGGTTGTAAGTTTGGATCAGATTCCCACAAAGAATGTTTTGATGGACGTTGTTGTAGCAGACATTCCTCCGAGATTTGGTATGTTGCTTTCCAGATCTTGGGGAGAAAAATTGAAAGGGACATTACAATTAGATTTCTCCTATGCGACGATTCCCATGTTTGGCCAAATGAGAAAGTTGTACCGGGAACAAAAAATGAAGTATATGATTACAACCAAGGAGAAACCGGTCAATCATCCGATTAATTATGTACATACAGATTTAGAGTCTTTTGTTTTGTTTGCCGATAGTTTCAATGATGTAGATAGTCAGTTAGTTCAAGCAGAAGATATTCCAGAGATTACCGAGAATTTCAGAGAAGTTTTGTAGAAAGAAAGGCAACAACCGGAAAGCACAGTTGAGCAATCAGCTAAAGATAGTGGACAGCAAGCAGAAAAAACAGAGCTAGCACAATTTCAGCACTTAGAGGATGATGAAGAGGGTCTATGGACCATGGATTTCGATGGTGCAGTCAGAAATGATGGTGCTGGAATTGGTATTTGGGTACGCAGTCCTTTTTTTGCTCCAAACAAGGTACCGAGCAATGTACGGGTATGTTCTTACAAATTAGCATTCGATTGTTCAAACAATGAGGCTGAGTATGAAGCTCTGATTGATGGCTTAAATATTCTTAGAAAGCTGAATGCTAAGAGAATTGCAGTCTATGGTGACTCTGAATTGGTGATTAAGCAAGTAAAGGGTGAATATCAAACGAAACATCCCCGGATGCGAGCTTACTGGAACGTTGTCCTTGATATTTTGAAGCAGTTTTCAGATTATACCTTGACTTGTATTCCTCGCATTCAAAATGGAATTGCAGATGCACTTGCTAAGGCAGCAAGTAATTTGAAGATCCCAATGAATTCAAGTAATAAGTTCGAAATCCATGTGAAGCACCGTCCTACCATCCCGGATAATCAAAGATGTTGGCAAGTTTTCCAAGATGATGATGAGATTAATGATTTTCTGCAAAGTAAAGGTAAGTTCAAAGATACCTCAATCGATGTAGAATATGATGATGGTGATGATGTTCAAGTCAATCAAATGGAAGTGTTGCAGCTGAAAGACAACGTTATTCCTAAAGGTTTGATACCTTTAGAAGAGCTCTTCGATCAGGATGATGTGGCCAAGAAACCAACCTTACGGCCGACTGAAAAAGGAGTTGAAGATGTAAATATTGGAACAACTGAAGACCCCAAGATGGTGAAGTTATCCAAATCATTGCCACCAGAGGTGAAAGAAAAATATGTGAGTTTGTTGTCTTCGTTTTCTGATGCTTTCGCTTGGGATTACTCAGATTTAAAGACGTATGACACCAATATAATTCATCACACTATCCCAATCAAGCCTAATCAGAAGCCTTTCAGAAAAAAGCTAAGAAGAATCAATCCGAAGTTGCTGCCATCGATTGAGAAGGAGGTAAACAGGGTGTAAAAAGCAGGAATCATTGTTCCCATCAGATTTTCTGATTGGATTTCCAATTTAGTGCCAGTGCGGAAAAAGACAGGTGAGATTCGATTGTGTATTGATTTCAGAAATTTGAACAAGGTGTCATTGAAGGACAATTATCCATTGCCTAAGATGGATCATATATTGCAGCGAGTAGTTGGAGCATCTCGCATGTCACTACTCGACGGTTATTCTGGATATAACCAAATTTTGGTCCATGAGGACGACCGTGACAAAACAACGTTCACCACTCCGTGGGGAACATTCCACTATGCCAAGATGCCATTCGGTTTGAAGAATGTTGGCGCGACTTTCCAGCGGGCGATGGACATGGCTTTTGCGAATGAGAAAGATGTTTTCCTTGTTATATACCTTGATGATTTGATGGTTTTTTCCAATTCAGATGAAGAGCATATGTATCACTTGAAAGTTGTTTTTCAAAAGTGCAGAAAATATGGTGTCTCGCTTAATCCTAAAAAGAGCTTATTTTCCATGGATGAAGGCAAATTACTTGGTCACATTATTTCCAAAGATGGCATTCGTATTGATCCAGCACGTGTTGAAGCAATTCAGCAAATTGACCCTCCCAGGAACAAGAAGGAGATTCAGTCTTTTAATGGTAAGATGAACTTTTTACGCCGTTTTGTCCCTAACCTTGCTGAACATTTAAGAGAAATAACAAATATGCTGAAAAAGGACAGCCAAGTGAAGTGGACTGAAGAGGCGGTAAAGTCCTTTAATTTGGTGAAGTTGGCACTATCTTCAGCTCCGGTGTTAATCAGCCCGGATTACACCCAAGACTTTATTTTGTTTTCCTTTGCTTTGGAACATACCATGGCAGCTGTGTTAATGCAGAAAAGAGATGGACATGAGAAGCCCATAGCATTTTTCAGTCGAACTATTAGAGACGCAGCCTTGAAGTACAACATCATTGAGAAACAAGCTCTAGCACTAGTAAAAGCATTGAAATATTTCCGGGTATACATTTTGCATTCCCATATTTTGGCTTATGTTCCTAACGCTGCCGTGAAAGATGTTTTAGTACAGACTGATCCAGAAGGAAGACGTGGCAAGTGGATTGCAGCTTTGCTGGAATATGATGTGGAAATAAGGCCCACAAAACTTATCAAAGGAAAGGGGCTGGTGAAACTTATTACTGAATCGAATTTGCACGCATTAGACATAAATCTGATTGCTGCTATGTCTGATGAGGATGAGGAGAATTCGCCACTTCAGGTATCGGAAATGTTTGTTGCTTCCCCATGGTATTCAGATATCGTGTATGTTCTTCAAAATTTGTCATCATCACCCGACATGACTAGAAACAAAGGTAGAACTTTGAAACTGAAGGCTGCAAAATTTTGTATTTTGAATTTTGCACTTTATTGGAAAGATCCGGGTGGTGTTTTGTTGAATTGTTTGGTGGAGGAAGAAGCGAAGAAGGTAATGGAGGATTTCCATAAAGGAGACTGCAGGGGTCACCTTTTTTGGAAAAAAGCAGCCAATAATATTTTGAGAGCGGGATACTATTGGCCAACATTGTTTGATGATGTGTATAAAACAGTCAAAGGCTACCATGAGTGCTAGATTTTCGAAGGAAGACAGAAATTACAGCCATTGCCACTCAAGCCTATTGAGGTAAGCGCCCCTTTTCAGCAGTGGGGTTTGGATTTCATTGGGGAGATCCATCCTCCTTCCTCAGGACAGCATAGATGGATTCTAACAGCCACCGATTACTTCACGAAATGGATCGAAGCAGTTCCCACCAGACAGGCTACCGATTCGGTAATCATTTCTTTCCTTGAGAACAACATTTTGTCTCGTTTTGGTTGCCCGAGTAAATTGATCACTGATAATGCAACAGCTTTTAAATCAAGAAATATGATTGAGTTTTGTGCCAAGTATAAAATCGTTTTGGGGCATTCAACCACCTATCATCTGCAAGGTAACGGTTTGGCGGAATCTTCCAATAAATCTCTAGTCAACATCATTAAAAAGTTGTTGGACATAAACAAGAAGAGTTGGCATAAGAAACTGGTCAATGCGCTATGGGCTGATCGGGTGAGTCAAAAGAAGTCCATTGGTATGTCCCCCTTTGAGTTAGTTTATGGAGTGGATATAGTGTTTCCTACCTCTCTTGCTGTTCCGGTGGTCAAGCTTCTTCAGGAAGCTGGTAGTGAAGAAAGCCATATGCAGAGAAGGATAAATTAGATGATTCATTTGCAGCAAACGAGAGAAGAGGTCTTCCAAAACACATTCAAGTTGCAGGAGAGAATAAAAAATATCTATGACAGGAAAGCGAAGGTGGATAAATTCCAGTTAGAGGAAGTGGTACTGAAGTGGGATGCTAGGAATGAGGACAAAGGTAAACACGGTAAGTTTGAAAACCTCTGGAAAGGTCCATTCAAGATTGCAGCATATCGAGGTCAGAACGCCTTTCTTTTGAAGGAGATGAACGGTGAAGACTGTCCAGGAGGGCCGGTCAATGGTCGGCTGCTCAAGCGGTACCATTTCTAAGATGTTTTCTGCTGATCATATTGTCATTGTACATATCATGTATTTCAATTTCATTGTAAGTGTGCACTGTAGTATTTTCTTCAGTTTGGGGCCCGAAGTGAAGGCTATAATTCTGAAGACGGATTTCAGTTTTGGTTTGAGTCTGTTTAGTCGGTTTGGTTCAGTCATTTCTGTTTTAAAGGTTGAGTCAGTTTGAGTTAAAGTTTCAGTCAAATAAATTCAGTCAATAGTCTTGAGTTGTTTTGTCAAAATAATAGATTCCATAGCCCAATGGACGAAGGCACTGGTCTGCTCTCCCAAAGATCTGCTGTTCTTGGCACCTCCCAAGAGCTACCATCCCCATTGGAGCCAATGTTAGAGTCGGTCTTTACATCCCTCCGCCAGAGATCATTTCTCTTATTGCATTTCATTTTTAGGTGTTTCATTCCGCTCATTCATCTGCATTCCATTAGGGGCATGCCATTATCTGACGGAAGGGCTTTGTTCTCTCATTTTCCCTCATGCTTGTACCTACTGGGTTGGTCAAAATTTATCAAAATTCATCAAAGTTGAGTTCATGTCATTTACAGTCATAGATGGTTATTTTGGTCAAAAAGAGTCTTTCAGTTTCTAGGTCTAGGGTTTTGGTCTTCAGTAATGTTAAATAATGCCCGCAGGCCATGAGGATGTTTTCAACAAGTTTTCATTTCAAGATTTTCATCGTCAAATATGCTCGAGGATGTTTCTTCTTCAAAACTCTGTTTTGAAGAAGAAATTGTCAAATTTATTGTTTGTAATAAATATGTATTTTAAAAGTTTTCTGCCATGAAGTACTTCAAATGCAGACTCTGGTCCTCCTTTTCCGAAGTCCAACGCCACCATCCCTGCAAAAATCAACTAAGAAAAGCCATCATTTCAAGCCAAAAACCAAAGGAACTTTGAAAAGACAGAGTTGTATTAAATGCAAAAAGTGCCAAAGTCAAAAACATTACAAAATGGGTTATTGAGAAGCAAAAATTAAAACCATGTCTATATAAGATATTTCTCCAAGTTATTAATCCATTTGTATCGAGAGATTTCAGAAAATCCAAGAGAGAGGTCGATGTTGAAGTTTGAAGGGACAAAACTCTAAGTTTAAAGGGTCGACTGTGTGTTTGAAATTAGTGCGGCGCATTGAATAGGCAGAATAAGCATCTGGCGTAGTGCGGCGACAGGGTTTTAGATTCCAGGTGTACTAATGGGCGGCGCACCCACACGACGTGCCGCATTGGGTTTGTGCGCGGCGCACAGAGCCTCCAAGCCCAAAATTTCATCAGTGCTTCTCAATTCTTCAAACCGAATCAACTCTTTTGATCCAAGTAAGTTGTGCGCCTTTGCCATTTGATTTTAACTCCTGTTGGGTGCTATTTGGAAGGACTAATTCAAGAGTTTAAATGGTGAAAATATAACCCTATATCCATATCAAAATTTTCTCCTAGGGTTTGAAATTGGGTGTAAAAACTTGACTTTGGTGCCAAAACACTCTCATTCCCATTTTCGTTTGTGCTCTTATCACTGTTACCACTGTTATCACTGCTATCACTGTCACACTATCATACCACAGTTTTTCTCCTATTCCCGCTGTCCCATATCCCTTATAACTTTGTTCCCATGTGTTAATCCTCGAACCCTATCATTTTCCATCACTTCATATCATTTCCACCACATTCAAGGACTGCCTCTATATCCTTGATTTCATTTATATTTTGTCATTTCACTTACTCCTATTCCTAAAAACTACCCCCCATCACTATCACTCATTCCCATTACTTATAAATCCCCAAATCCCTAAGTCCCCCCAAACAGTGATTGTCCTCACACTTAAATCTCACTTGACAGTCCTTTTTTCCCACTGTGATATTTCTCCACATCACCTTATTATATATGTGACACATTTGGCATTAAAACATACACCAAACTCTTGTTTTCACCATACATATATCAGCATATACTTGTCAAACACCTTGTTTTCATCATCATGTCAGAGACAAATTCATCATATGAGCAGGGATATGAGCAGGATAGTGACTCAACCACAGGGCTAAATGTATCGAGGAGGTCTCATAAAAGTGGCAGGCACGTCAGGGAGGAGCCCACTTCTTTGGCTCAATTGCAGGCCTGCCCGCTTGCAATGACATGCTTTCAACAACATTCATGTTTTCGGTATTGTGAGCTGATATCTCAGATTCAACACCATCAGGAGTTGGTTCGCTTATTTGTCCTACATTTGCATGATGGTCATGTAAACCTTGCTGGAGTGAACTTCACCTTGACACACAAGACTATTTATGAGGCAATCGGGATGCCAAACATTGGTGAAGAGTGGAATAAGAGACAACAGCTGGATAGAGCATATTAAGAACCTTACATCAGGCCTGGATATTTGAGGCAGTTGAGCAGGGTATTCCCGTTCCGGTTTCTGAAGGAGTCCTATGCGCCATTAATGAAACTCATCATCAGATACTTCAGCTGTGAGGGTAGATTCTCCCGTCTTTATGCATACCATATCAGACTTCTGATGCATTTCACGAGAGTGAGACTGATGAATATTCCATACTTCATGTGCCGAAACATAGAGTGGATGACTACCCTGGTGCAGAAAAAGACTCTAGAACAACAACATAACAACATTTATCATTATGCGCTCATCAAAATCATTGTAGTACATCAGCTTGGATTGCAGGGCATCGCATGGGATGAGTTCATTTCCCGTGACTTCTTTGCAGCCCCTCAGCCTCCTCTTGAGATTGTTCATGATGAGGGAGAGCCTTCACATCAGTTTGAGTTTCCCGAGACTGAGCCTATCAGTGCTCCAGTGTGTGTGACATATCAGAGAGGCCACAGAGCCTTATTTGCGGCAGCACGACGAGTACTATCTCCACCAGGGGTGGAAGGGATCTCATTGCCTTCATCAGCAGCGCGAGTATTATCTCCACATGGCGTGGAAGGCGTCTCGCCTTCGACATCAGCACAGGCACAGGTTCAGGACAGAGGCAAGAGGCCTATGCACGATGAGGGCCTTTCAGGAGGCCAAGATACTGATTTTATCTTGATTGATGTTGATTCGAGATCTCCCAGCTCAAAGCTGAAAGAAATCATCCAGGAGCAGAAAGATGAGATTGACATGCTGACCGAGAAATTGCAGAGAGCTCAGTGGGTTATAAATTACTTGGAGCAGTGGAATAAACAACTGGAGGATCAGCACACACTCATGGAGTTGCAGAGAATTCGCGAAGACCGAGAATTAGCCCGAAAGAGACCAGGTGACATGACACCATTTGAGCGAGAGACTTGCCTTACGAGAGTAAACATTCATATGGAGAAGCTCTTGGCGAAGGCCAATAGAGACAAAGACATGCTCATACATATGAAAAACCACTATTGGGCCCGCACACACGTTTGCAGAGCCAGGATGAAGATCCTGAAGGCGAGGTTGAGAAAATCACTGAAACGTCGGAAAAGGCCGGATCCACTCTGAATCTTGGCTGAAGCTTCCTTGGTTGAGCATGAGACATGATGGGAGACCTTCACTCCAAATTTCAGCAAATTTGGAGAATATTTTTCATTTTGAAAATTTTGGTTGCAAAACATGTTTTTCCGCCCAACGCGTCACGCCACCCAACGCGCGCTTATGATTGGGACATATTCTGGAGGAAAACTTGACATTTTTGGATTTTTCATGGTAAGTGTAAATGGTCGGAATGGTAAATTTCATGGTCCCAGGTAGTCTTAAAGTGCTTCCTCAATAGCCTTTGCCATTTTTACCAATGAGAACACGTTCTGGGAGATTGCAGTTTTGGAGGGGAAAATGAACTCCAAATTAAAAAATTATACTTGGGTTAGATAGCACACATCCAGGGCTATCCAACGAGATATCATGAGCACAATTTGGACTTCAGGAAGTGCCTCAAAAATAGGCTCAAACTGGCGCAGCGCATAGAGGAATTTTGCCCAAATTTCACTTTTCAGCTTAGAAATTCGGCCAGTTTGACTAGTTTCACTTTTGGATGTAATTATTGATATATCTTGATGTAATTTTGTGGCTATGATGTAAATTTGAAATTTTTTTACTTTTTCTAGAGGATTCATTCACTAAAAAGTGAAAATTAAGTGAATGGATCATTTTCCTAGCATATAGAGGCAAGTTGTTTGGCTGCCTAGATTTCAGTTCCATGTTTAGAATTGGTTGAAACAGCTCCTAGAAGGATGAGATCGACCCCTAGAGGCATGGGAAGGGGTTAGGATGGTCTATATATTGTATCTTTTGAGGAATTTTCAGGGTTGGACTCTTGGGAAAAGTTTGGCACTCCATTGTATATCCATTTTCAGTTTTTGGCAAAGGAAAGACCAGAGTTTTGTAGCACTTGTTGGGATCCTTGTGGCTTCTAAATTTTGATGATGTTCTCCTCATGTTATTGTAAGTTTCATTAATTTTATATGTATTCCATTTCCCTTCTCTTTGCTTCTGAATTAAACAAATGAGTAATTGAGGTAGAATTCATTATTTCGCTGGTGCTCTGCCTTAAACTTTTGTTTAGTTTTACATGTTTTCATCAGTTTGAAGAGGATCCTTGCATTCTCTTTCCCTCTTCATCTCCTCGGTAGTATTTTCAATCCATTCATTTGATCTAAGACATCAAAGCCACTGCCTACCTCGCCCCAACTTGAACTCTGCAAGAATTTGTCCTCATCCCCAAGCCCAAAAATTGTCTTTCCCCTTTTTTCCAACAAAATCCAAAAAATCAAAATCAAATCCTCCTATTTGTTTATCTAGCCTAAGATCAGTTGTTGTTTTAGTCATCTCAAGCCCCTTTCAATATTTTCATTGATATTGACCCAGAGAGAGCCCTCTCCTGTCCTCGTAGGGCTAGCTACGAGGCTGAGCGTGGTTTGGTGTTGTCCTTTTTCTGCCTTACTTCATCCTAAGGTGGATTTAGGAACTAACAGTGATGAAAACCGCATTGATTCTTATGTGGATTCATTTGGAGGGTGAAAAGGATTGTAGTGCTAGTTTATAAGTTGATAAAGTTCCTAACCACATTGTGGGGGGAGATTCTCTAATAGTGCATGAAGTTCATATATATTTATCCCTAGGGTGTAGCTAAGGCCTTGGACGAATTAAAGGTGATTTTAATATCTAATTACTAGAGGCTAAACATTGAATAAAAAAAATTAGTAAGCAAAAGGAAATTAAGAAAATGCTTGGAGAAAGTTTTGAGTATGATGAAAAATTACAAAACTTGATCAATAAACTCTCTTATATTATCCATGAAACTCAACGCAAAGAATGATCCATTCAAAGTTTGTTTCTCTTTAATAGTGTACCATTAATGTGATAGTCGTGGGTGACATAGAGGGATGCCTTATCTTAGGCCACGAGGATAAAATCTTGTAGGGTGAACATCCATTTTACTAAAAAAATCATTCTTGGTAGGATCTAAGAGAGAATTATGTAAGGATTTCCTTCTAGGTAAAGGACATTGGTATTACTATTGTTAAAGGGGGTGGACTACAAGGATACATCGCTAGCTATTGATGCAAGAACATAATTTCGAAAAATTATTTCAAAATTTGTAATTGTCCTCAAGAAGGTCTTAGAGATTTCTAGAAGAGGAATTTGCTTTCCTTGTTGCCCTATAATTTTGTATAATTTATAATTACATATTTAGGGTAGTAAATTTTAGTAATTTTAGGTAGAAGTTAAGATGTTGTTTGATTTTCAAGGCCTCCTAGTCATTACGGAAGTTGCGTCTTAGGATTAGGATTACTTTTGGAATCCTATGTATTTTTCAAACTCCAATACACCAAGGCAAATATGTGGAGGATATTTGGGGGAAATATGATTGTATATAAAATGTAGATCAGATTTGGGGACCTTGTAGCTCTTTTCCATGGACCCTACTAGTGCTTAGAGGTTGTATTTGGAGCAGTTAGCAAGAAAAAGCATTATATGCCCAAGAATATTAGTGTTGGAGCACCTATGGTTTGGGAGAAAGGATAAGGGGTTCTAGGAGTTAAGGGGTTTAAGGGTTTAGGAGTAAGTGGCTAAGGGTAAAGGGTAAAGGGTAAGGGATTAGGGGTTAGGGGGTTGAGGTCTATGGGGTTTAAGGGTTATAGGTTAGTGGCTTAGTGGTTAAGGGCTTTAGGGGTTAATGGTTAGCCATCAAGGACTTACAGATCAAGGGATTTAGGGTTTAAGAGCCTAAGGGCTATGGTATTTAGGTGTCAACGTGTTAAGGGGTTAGGGGTTAGGGGTTAAGGGTTAATTTTTAAGAGGATATGGTATTAGGGTTTATGGGGTTCAAGGATTCCAAGTTAGGGGTTAGGGGTTAAGGGGTTAGTGGCTTGGGGTTTAAGGGATCAAGGGGTTAATTTGTTATGAGTTATGATTGTAGGGGTTAAGGGATTGTGGCTTTGGGGTTAAAGGGATATGGAATTTAGTGTTTATGGGTTAAGTTCTTATGGGTTGTGATAATGTGGCCCCTAATCCCCTTATCACAACTATTGGGGGTTCCCTTATCAATTTCTCTCATTGCCTTACTTATAGGTCCCCTAGCCCTTGTGGCATAAGGCCCTAATGCTCCTTCTCATTCTCTAATGTTAGGATTATAGATCTCAATAAACCATGCACTAACCTCTCAATTCTACCCATCCATGATACCCTTATGTCTCCTTGCCTTGTTCATTACACCAAAAGATCCCCCTCCCCCAAAATTAATGAGAATTGAACATTTGTAGGCGATCATTTAACAACAGCTTCTAAAAGTTTTATTCTAATGATTTTTTTTGGGGGGGCGGGGGTTGTCCATCAATGCCTCCAAAAGTTACATTTTCATGAACTTTGAGGGTGATTCAGGGATTCTAAGTTGAGAATAAAAAATACCATGAACAGACAAATAATCCAATGAGTTGAAGAGCTAAAAAACATACCACCCATAATAAACCTTTTCATCCAAAGATATTCCATTTTGGGCCACAACAAAACCTTTCAATAGAAATTTCATGTAGCCTACTACTACAAAGGAAATTCAAACCACAACTTGTTGTTCCACTTCTAATTTTACCCAAACTTACCTCATATTTAAAGGTATCACCATATCTTATACAAAAACAAATTCAAAAATTAGATATCCTTTAGAGAAATAGGATCATAAAAAAAAATGAACCATGCATATTAATGAACCATATTTTATATATTAATATTAGGATGAACCTATTTTGTTATTGGAAAGAGAGAAAATTTCATAGATACTGATGAATCCTTATGCATTACCTGCATTCTAATGAGTTAGCAAAAATGGCACTAGGAGAGTGATGACATTGTGTTTTTGGCAAAGATATTTTATCTCTTCCTCCAACACCAATATTTTTCTTGTATGTTGCAGAAAAAATGGAAATCCCCAATGGATATCATTTCCTTCACAACTACTCCATTATACTGGTGTCTTGGGCATAAAATCAAACTCTTTTATGCTTGATCTATTAGATGTCATTTCATTGAGCCATATTGATAGGTGAGAGCTATGCGTAACTCACTAAAGGTGTATCAATAGGCTATTAGTCTAATGCATATAGAATTGGACTCTTTTTATTTGTAACTTAGCGAAATGGAAAATATGTGGAGACAATCTCCATTATTCTTCTTTCACTGGGCCATGTAAAATAAATGAAGCAAACAGTCTCAACCCCTTGGAGAATGAAAGATGAGAAAAAAAATTAGAATGAACAAACAAAGAATCCAATGGGCTGAGTTGAGAGGGGTGTCCCTTTGTAAACAAGAATCCATAGGCTTGTTATATTTAGTATGAATCTTTATAACTCACATCACCAACCACATTCAACATAAAGGTACCAACCCCTACAATAAAAATGATGTATCGAATTAAGGTATAGTTAATACCAACAATATAATCTTATGAATCTATTACAATATGATTTGCAAAGTACATTTCCATACATGTGTGAAAGAAACAATCCATCTGGTTAGCAAAAGGAAATATTTTTGAGGACCTCAAGAATCCCCCTTGAAGGAGACAAGAAGGGTTTGAAACCATAGAATAAAATTTGATATATAAACCCTAGTTCTAAAACCCTTAGGAGAAATGTTACTAGTCAATAGTCTAATCTCAAATGATATCCTAATATCAATATTCGAGAACATTGTTGTTCCCTTCAATTGATCAAAAAAATCACCAATCCTCGACAATGAATACTTATTCTTAATGGTCACCTTGCTCAATTGCATGTACTGAATGCACAACCTGAGAGTACAATCATTATTCTTCACAAACAATACTGGTGTGCCCCACGATGATACACTTGTCCTAATGTATCCCTTGTCCAACATTTCCTTCAACTACAACTTTAGCTCTACTAACTGTGGAGTGCTCATCTTGTATGGTTTTTTTTTTTATGTTGGTGCTGCCCCTAGTACCAACTCAACAGAAAAATACACTTCCATGTGAGGCAAAAAATCAGAAATATCTACAGGAAATACATCCTGAAACTGTTGTAAAACATATTTCTTGCTCAAGACATCTGCATCCTCAACTTCCTTATCTTTGTCACTAGAAATATGTACTGCAAATAACACACATGTTCCTGTGAATACTCTTTGTCTGCATAGTTTTCACCATTCTAACTAATGTTTCCTTCTTCTTTCCTTGCAAGACTCTTTGTTCTCCATTTTCATCCAAGCACTCAATAGCTTTGTCATAGCAGTCCACTTTGGTCCTCTGCAGAAACAACCAGTCCATACCCAAAAGCATGCTATACGAACTCAATGACAATACATTCAAATGTGTTGATGTAGAAATACCATTCAAATCAAATGCATAAGCTCTTAGCCAATGATGAACTCGTTTCTTTGTACCTATATCCAATTGCACTAACCAAGACTCTGCATGCGCTTATTTATTCAAACTACACTTATCCACCAGGTCAGGATTAACATAACCTTAATTAGATCATGGGCCAGAAACAACTTGATCAAAAATCTTACCGTCCATCTTGATAATAGATGCATTATGATCTGTCTTCCGGTTATCCAATGCTACATAGATCCGAGGAACCCTTTGTCCAACGTCCCCCACTATCTATGCTTCCTAAGCATTGTAAATATACTGTCTACCACCTTGATGTTTTGTACAATCTCTCATGTGATGATATTTTCCACAAGTCCAACATTGTATAGGCTTCAAACCTACACCCTTATTCTGCTCCTCAAACTAAAATCCCTACCCTTTGTTAGATGCATTGAACTTATTTTTCGGTGTTGCATTCTCTTTGTTGCCTGTGTCCTGAGGCCTTTCTCGCTTCTTATCCCATTTCCATTTATTGCTTGCATTACCTTTCCAGTCTAGTTTTGTCTTAGATCTACGCTTTGATTGCTCATAAAAATGCTTTAGCTTCTGGATGGCCTCCTCCAATGAACTAGGTTAATCAAACTTAATCCTTTTTTTGAATTTTATCGACAACCCACTGATGAATCGTTGAATCTTGGCTTTCTCCTCCTTGAGGTAAGGCACATTTCTCATCAACTCCAGAAATCTGCTAGTTGACTTCTCATCGATAATAGAGTCCATATTTAGCTCATAAAACTCTTTTTCTTTGTCATCATAGTACATCTTCGATAGATATTGCTTCCTGAATAGTCTCTCAAATTCACTCCAAGTAAACACCTCCTCATAAACATCTCTAATTTTCTTTACATCTTCACACCAAATATATACTTTACCTTTAAGAGTGAATGTAGATATCCTGCCCTTCATGTTCTCTGAGTTATCGTGCAATCTAAAGAATTTATTCATTCCAATCAACCATGCTTTTGCATCATGTAATTTCTTCATTTCTCCATCGAATGTAGGTGGTTTTTCTTTCTTGAACTCATCCAGAAAATATCCCCTATCACTCCTCCTATAAGGATCATAATGATGATGACCATGATACCTATCATAACTAGAACGAAAATAGTACATGTGTCCATCACCCTTCCTTTTCGGAGTATCCAAGAACATGACATCCCTGATCATGTCATCTCTATCTGACCTGTGCCCACTATGGGGTATACTTCCAAAGGCCCCATTAGTCATATCCTCCTGTCCGTAGTTAATCTGAAGCTGTCCCTGTCTCTACAATTCTAACAAACTCTAAAGAATTATTGCTTTGAATTCTGCTTATTTCTCCTATGCTCGCATGATTTTTTCATTATATGCTTTGCAAATCCTTATTTCCTCCAAAATACTCAATGTTTTTTCTAATTCAGAAGAGTTCCCAACACCATGCTACTCATCTGATTCATAGGGATAATCTCTGTATTCTACCATCTTGTTATTCATCTTTGATCTCTTCTTCCTGCAAGGTATATTATATCAGCTAAACCAAATCATAAGCAAACTAGTGTACCTTAGTATAGATTGGAGAGGATATCTCATCTGCAAGACCGACCATATTAGCGCAACACACACACACACACAACACATTCATCCAAGGGGAACGAAATCCAGACATCACCAAGGAGAACAAAACCATGCTATGATCCCACTCTATAACACCCTACTCCCACATCTACCCAGGTTACCGGCCAACCGGGGAAAACATGTGACGAAAATTTACTATGATATGATTCAACTCCCTATATATTATTTAAGGAAGTGGAACTAACAGAACATAACCAACCTAACCTTCTACACGTGCAACAGAACCCCCAGGAGCCATCCAACCCATCTAGGTGACCGGAGCCATCCAACCCATCAAGGTGACTAACCCTTGAGAAAAACTGACATTTTTCTGCATCGAATCCTTAATCTCTCCCTTGACATGGGTATGCATGTGACTTAGAACCTCCAGTCACTCCCACAGTAAGGAATGCCTGTGACTAGGGACTTTTCCAGGTAGTTCTGTGCTAACGACTCCAAATTCTGAGCCACTTTTTCAGGGCTGGGACTTAGGCCACTGTCCAGAACTCCATGAAACTTCCAGAAATGAAAAGTAACATCAAAAAAATGATAAAAATGCAAATACTTGAACAAGGACTTGAGTGGACCCCTACTAGCCATGACAACCATTTCGTCAAACATGTCACAAATATGAATTCTACAGGTTAAAATAAGAGACCTGAGCACAAGGGTCTCATAATTATCTGAGAATCACTAAGAAGCATTAATGCCTCATCACAATAATTGCATTACCATCTGTTAAGCCATATAGTCATTATACATTCAAGGATTAAACAAAAATGATGGGAGCCATACATTATCACTGACATAAAACTCAATAGAAATATCAAGGATATAACAACGATATGAGCTACATATAAACAAGTATATCTAGCCATGAAATACCAAGGAGAAAGAGCTCTTATTGATGATTGCATAGGCTGACCAAGTATGGGACTTTCATGAACCACCCAACCATAGGCTAGGCTGAACCAAATATTTCTTTCAGCCAGTCACCCCCATGCCATATTCCAAGCATGAATGTGGGATCTCATAGAAAAAATCAATCAAAACCAAGCCAGGGCTTCCAGAGGCCAAGCCACCTCAACCCTCAATCGGTGATTCCACCTCACGGTCGAACATCACTAACTATCACCATATTGGTCTCTGCCCAAGTTGTCCATGGCTCCAACACGTTTGTTCCAACCAGGGTTTACAGGACTAGTAACTCAACCCACAATTTTTGTCGGGCTTATAGAGCATTTGTCCAACCAGTGCTTCTAGTACTAGTAACTCAACCCACCAAGTGCATCCAGAGCATTTTTCCAACCAATGCTTCTAGGAACTAATAACTCAAACCACAACCAAAGGCATGAGAAAACCAACCAGAAAACAAAAGTAAAACCCACAACACCATGGATATCCAGCAAATAGAAAGGCTAGGAAAAACCACTTTCAATCCTTGCAATCCCCCATGCCAATGAAAAATCATAACCAAATAACCACATGCATATGCCATGCATGCCAAAACTAGTAAGAGAACCATACATGAAACTCAGTACCTGCAAGCAAAACCCGTTATAGCTATTTATCTCATTGTCCTCTTGTGCTTTCCTACTTTTCTTTTTCCTGCTTGATCCAAATCCCAAGTATGCCACACTCCTCCAAGAGTGCTCTAGAAAACTCAAAGTGTCCAAGAGTATGAGAGCTCCAAAACTGAACTGAAAAAAGTTTGGGCAAAAGCTACCAACTGATCCTCATAAGCCTTTTTATCAATGAGGCCTCTAATTTCTTCATTTTTCCATTATTTTCCTTCATTTCCTTCCTCACATGCAACCTGTGACCTTTCACCTTTCTTTTCTCCTATTTTCCATTATTTTCATAAATAAAATGACAATAAATGCCTCATGCCTTTCCAAAGCCTTTGCTGTTTCCTTTGCCAATTTCCATAACCATTAATAAACCAAAATGAACACCCACTAGGATGTTTTCACCCAACGTTCAACTTGGAATACGTGTCCCATGACCAAGGTATTATTTTACCTTTATTAACTTTTACATGGATTTTTGACCAGGGATGTTACAACTTGCTGCTACAGTGGTAGCTTCAACCTTCAATTCTTCATTAAACATGGCACTTTCCATATTTCCACAATCAATCCTTGTTTTGAAAAAGAGACCACAAATTTCATCAACATAATTTTAATCCACTTTGTGGTGATATATCGGAGCATGCATGTGCTCAATAACAATTTCTACTTCACCGAATTCATAATTTGTTGTTGGATTCATGAGAGATGCACATTTAGCCTTACAAACCATTAATTCATATGAAAAATTGTATTTTTTATTCTCAAACTTAAATTCTTAAAACTATGATGCAAAGAGGTCATCATAAACTACAATCATACCAACTAGATCACACATGTTATTCACTTATTTATTGGAAGCTTCACCATCATCAACAAGGACTACTATTGGATTCACCAATTCACTACTCACTTTTCAGTCACCATCCACATGTGTCTCATCAGATTGGGATTCACCATCATCTTCACTATCCATGTTACAGTGGGGTTCTCAAGAATTTATATGTTATTACTCTACCTCACACGCAGGGGCTTCAAATTCTCACTCTGCAATATTTTATGTGTCTTCTTCATCCATATGGATGTTTGCATGATGGGTTTCAATTTTATAGTCTTTATGATTATCATCCACATTTGAGTGGGATTCTCCAAGCTCAGTTTTCCTCCTAGAGTATTTCTCATTTAATCTTAGAACTGTAGTTAACTTTCTATTGATTCTTCAACAGATTGTAACATAATGTGTTTCTTTATGTCACTTTCCTTTATACCAAATTCTACTTCTAGGGTCTTCCATGCTTCCTAGGAAGATCTAACTTTTTCTATCTTGCACAATGACTTCTCATCCAATGCATGTTTTATAAGATCCAATAATATGGTATCACATACTTCATCATATGGGTTACTAGACCGATACTCAATCAACTCTTTACATCGAAGAAAAGTTTTATATTTTGACAGTTCCCAAAAATTAAAATTTTTACTAGTAAATTTTGGAAGTGTTACCAGATTTATCCTGATCCATTCATCCTCAAATTTTTCTACTTCATCTACTTATCTTTTAGATGCCTCGACTGTGGAGAGAACTTCTATGATATCTTCAAAATACTTTGGCTCTTCCTCTCGATTTATTTTCTCAGTTTGCTTCATTCATACTTTGTGACCCATGGTTGTAGTCTTTCTTTTGTCTTCTACCTTCTTTCCTTTTTGTGTTAGCCTTCTAGAAATTAACGTCACATACACTTGATTATATTTAACAATAAGCATTTTAATCTTCACTTTAACGGTGGCTCCCAACAACTACTATCATGTTTTCAAAGCTCTTCTATGCATATTCTTATGGAGGCTCATGGCTACAACTTACAGTGGAGACTCCTTATTTGGTTAGTGGTGGTGGCTATTTCGTCTTGATATGGTGGTGGATCTATAGGCTACTGAACCTAATATTTTAGTAGTTGGGTTTAAAAATTCTCAATGAGCTCTAGTTTCTATTTATGGACCAATGGATGCAAACTTCGATTTGCAAACTACTCACAATAGCCAAGGCTCGTAGTCGAAGTAGCTCATGACCTTCTTAGCTTGTTTGGTTCTTTGAAACCTTGCTAAACCTTGCTCTGATACCAGTTTTTATTTAGATGAAAATATAAACATGCAAACACCAGACAAATAAGTACACAAACTTCTTCTTCAATAAATAATTTCTATTCATTAATTATTCTGTCATGTACATCCACCAATTTGTTGTTATTCTCTCTTCTTACTTCACATTACAATGACACAACCATGAGTTTATAAGAACTAAGCTTTCTAAATATGGAATCATGCAAACTCTAACTTTCTTTTCTTCATGCAAACTATGACTTGACGCTTTAACTAAACTTTTCGAACTTCACTTACATAAATCAATATTTTTCTTTTCCTTCACTTAGCTTTTCTTGACAAGGCTTTACCTTTTTAACTTTGACTCTCTTGACTTCTAATATTAGAATTAATTAGACTTAAATTGCTTTCCTTTAGTTAATTTAACTCTTCATACATTTCATGCATACGAGAGTACTTACTATTTATATCAAGTTAAACAATTTTGATCTATGACAAAGTTGCGATCGATGATTGTAAATGAAATAGGAAATTTGGTGATAGGTTTGTATGAATTGTGTGCTCTTATAATTAAATTTTTATACGAGACTAGAGTTCACTTGATTGTAACACATTTGAATATTTGACAACTGTTAGGCTAGTTAGGTTGTTGATTCTATAATATTACTTTCATTCATATCATTTGCATATTGGTTATGTTAAAGCATAATTGTATGAAATTATTATCTACATACTTCAATAAGTGTTAAACTTATGAATTTTAATGACCATGAAATATAAAAAGTGAGGTGTATTATATAATCACATAGTTTCAGATTGATAAAATCGATGAGATGAAATGAGTCAGATGCCCCACAAACCTATAGTGATGGGCCATCTCGGTGCACTAAGTCAACCTCAGATATGGGTGACTATAGGGGCATGAAAATGGCTTTTTAGGTTAAATTAAGGTTTATGCTAGAGGTACTCTTTCAACCTCTTTCACAATTTCTTTACATATATCTCTATTAAGTAAGGAAGATAAATCATATAATTGTTCTTCCCTAGTTTGAAATGACATCAATTCCTAATATTACTTGGTTTCTTAATAATGCATTCATGGTTTTCTAATTGTAGATGAAAAGCTTTACCAACATCTTAGTACCTAATAATAAATTAATATAAAAAATATTAAACTGCATTTTGTATATATATATATCTATATATATATATATATATATATATATATATTACAATATTAGTACAAAGTTTTTTTACAATAAAAAAAATAAATACTAAAATTTTATCTAAGAAATTATTAAATTATTGTTATTTATCTCTTTGATATATTTGTTCAATAGTGAAAAGAAAACCTAGATGTGACTATAAGACATATGCAAGAATCAAAATTTTGATTTTTCATTTTGAAAGAAAAAAATGAAGGTTTAAAATGCATATATGGAAAGCAATTGAGAAAATATTTAAAATTTTTTTTTTAATCGTTATATTGTATTTAATTTCTTGCAAATTTATGTCAAAGTTTTAGTTGAAGTGATTTAAAAATTTTAACATATTTAAAAAAATAAACAATTTTAGTTCATGGAATGTAACTCATTTGAAAATCACCTTGTTATGAAGTATTATGTAAAAACATGAGATTCAAACTTATATCCCATTGAGTGGGCAACCAAAAAATAATATTTTTTTATCTATTTATTTATTTATTTATTATATTTTTAGAATGTAGTTTAATGAAAAAGGAAAAATATAATATAAAAGAAATCAAATTGACATGATTACATTTCATGTGGTTTGAATATATATATAGATATATTCAAAAATTAAAAATATAATTATCCACTATCCACTCATAGAATTTCAGTGCAAACTTCAACAATAATAATTTTTTTGTCTTAGTTGCTAACTTTATTAAATGGGTTTTGTCTTAATTGTCATTGTCTTAAATATAAATTTTTGTATTAAAATATTTTTGTCTCAAACTACTTTTGTCTTAAATATAAAGTTTTGTCTTAAAATATTTTTGTCTCAAATTGTTTTTGTCTAAAATATAAAGTTTTGTCTTAAAATATTTTTGTCTTAAATTGTTTTTGTCTTAAAATATTTTCATCTCAAATTTCTTTTGTCTTAAATATAAAGTTTTGTCTCAAACTAATTTTGTCTCATACTACTTTTGTCTTAAATTTTATATTTAAGACAATTCAATTGATATTAAATTTTAATATAAAAGAACTAAAATAAAAAGTGACTTTTTAAGACAAAAGATTTCTTTTGTCTTAAACAAATATCTTAAAAATGCCCTTGGTGTAGTAGTGAATGTTCAAGCAACAACACGTCGGAAAATTACAGGTTGCAGGAACATTACCAAAGGCCCTCACAAAGGTGACCTTGATTGACTGTGATAATTTGAGAAGTATAGAAGGCCTTTGTGGTCTTCCAATGCTTCGAGAGGTGACCTTAGCAAGCTGTGATAATTTGAGAAGTATAGAAGGCCTTTGTGGTCTTCCAATACTTCAAGAGGTGACCTTGATCGGCTGTGATAATTTGAGAAGTATAGAAGGCCTTTGTGGTCTTCCAAGTCTTCGATGGGTATTCATCAAAAGGTGTAACGAACTTCAGGTGCCGTCGAGTGTATAAAAGAGGTTGAAGAAGAATGGTGTGAGAGTAAGGAGACATTAATGTTTTCAAATCGCAATTTTAAAACAAGACAGACTAAAGTATAACCATGTCTGGTTGTAATATAAATTATCTTTTAAGAAGGAAAGAAATGGAGTAAAATTAGAATACAGTGAATAATTCGTTTTATATTTTAAATTTATATTTAAAATATATTTTAGTAAATTTATATTTATATTTAAAAGATATTTTAGTAAATTTTCTTCTGATTATATTTTCAATAAATATGAAAATAGTTATATGTTTTTTTTTTCAATTAAACATTAAGATATAGTATTTTTTTGAAGTGGAATGGAGCCTTTTAGTTTTTTAAAAACTTGGTTTTTTTTAATATTGATAAAATTTAAAAATTAAATATGAAATTAATCTAAATTAAATAAGAATAATAATAATAAATATTTTCTAATTATAAATAAAAATAAAGAATAATTATAATAAATAATTTTTAATTATAAATAGAAATATATATATATATATATGGAAAATGTCTACCAAAAAATGAAATTTATGTTTTAATTAGCATAAAATTATATAAATATATATGTTTGTTGTTTGTGAAAATGTCTGTTGTGTATAAAATATTTTGGTGAAAATCACATTCAAGCAGATTTTGTCGACATGTTTCCAACCAGCTAGTGTGGTTCATCATCAGGACAAGATGAGAAATATGATCTAGGACCCAGTTTAAATAGATAAGGAAGCTCTAACTAGCCGTTATAGAATAACACAATTTATGGATCACAAAAGCCAAATTCATAAAAATGTTTGTTGTTTATAATAAAAATGTCTTATGAGTTTGAATTGTATTAATATAATTATATTCAATGTTAAGTTAATTTACTAAAAACCATATTAACACAAGAAGTAAAATTTACAGCTAAATAAACATTTATATTAATACAAGAACGATAATCCATGGCTAAATTAAAGATGCTAGAGAAGGCTTTCCTTTCAATTTGGGTTGTATAATTTGAATGAGTGTAAGCATAATTCTTCTTTGGGGCGGTCACGAGCCTCTTGTTTACCTGTGATTTTGTATTTCACTTTTTCATTATGTCTTTGTGTAAACATTGGTGTCAAAGGAATTTGACTTGGAATTCTTGTTTATGTATGCTTGTGTAATTCATTTTTTCATTGCGTCTTTGTGCACACATTGGTGTCAAAGGAATTTTACTTGAAAGACTAAGCTGGAGCAGGTTATCCCCTCTTTATTTGAATTATGTAAAGACCTTCCCTATGACGCCATTTTTTTTAACAAGTTCTAGATATAAGAACCGTCTCATATTTAAGCAAATACAAAGTGATACAATTTAAGATACGACATTGAAAAATAAGCAATTAGGAAATCCATTTTATACTAGTCAATTGTTAACCACATCTTTTATGAAGTTGCATATTAATTAAAAGTAAATAAATATTGAAAACACGTAGATTTGAGATACATCGTCAATAACCATATATTGTAATTCAACCATCATAACATTCGCTTTTATAATTTAGTCATTATAGATGCATCGATAATCATATAACAAAATTTCTGAATACACAAGGTATCGTTCACTAAGGAGTGGGGTTTTGATTCTTGGCTTTGTTGCTACTTGTGCTCCCTTACTGCCATTTGCATTCACGTGTGCAGGATAATGTGTCTCGACAAAATGTTGGAGACCCATCAGTTGACCTTCCAGCCTACTCTTTTAGTACTCTTCTTCCCCACAAACCCTTGAGTTGTAATGTGGTTATAAGTAGAAGAAGAGACATTAGTCGATGGAGGCAAGCAATCCTATAGTAAGAGCTCCCTCTTTAATCACATCCACCTCACCAAACTCACTATATTCTTTGTAGTCAAGGCAATAAAATTATCTCATCCATCCAACAATAGGGCCCAAAAGGATCCCTCCACCAATAGCTTGATCCTCATTTTATATGAGGCTTCATAGGGGACATTTTGAACTTCATGCAAAATGACTATTTTTATTAATTTAAAATTTTGATTATTCACCCACCCATGTGTCACCCTCTCACCAAAGCTCTCCTAATTTATTTTACATAAATTCTTATTCAAAAATACTAATTTTTCTCACCCTAAAATGACTTCCTATTTCTTCTCCTAGATATCTCTTGATCCCCATTTTCTACTCCTTAATTTGTGTTCATTACTGAATTCAACTCATGGGTCTCGGATTTGGTCTCCCAATTACATCATAGTTTAGCTCAAATTAACTCTTAGATGGAGATCCTTGTGCTGGCACTTGCCACATAGAGGTTCTCTAAATTTTCTCTAATTTAATTTATTAATATTTATTTTCATTATCCACCCTCTTTTCTTAATGTGGCTAGAATATTCTAGGAGTAATGTTTACAAAAAGGGTAGTGAGTTTCTATGCTATTTTGTTTAGAAAAAGGGTTAAAACATGGCATAAAGGATTCGGGTAGCAAATAAACACCTCAAGTCAAGTTAGGCAGAAAGAGCGTTCATACTTTCGATTTCGCTGACACAGCATCTGCCAGCACACCTGTAAAATGTGGTCCATGTCCTAACTATCCCACTACATCATCACCTGCTTTGCATAGTTCATTCCACCGAGACTATAATTTTGTAATAAGTTAGAGTTTTTAGTTCAAGTTTAATTCTAAAAATACCATGTCTGTTAGAGACTGTATCATTGTATTTTTGTATAAATATTTCAGTTTTGGAAGTATCAAATGTCGATTGATTGAGATCAGAACTATTCTTGTCTTTTGGAGTACTGTAAGCTTTTTCAAAGCACTGGAGCATCAACAATAATCATACCATTCACAGGATTCTTGTGGCTTAAATAATCGTGATTTTTTTTCTTTAGTTATTATGTTTTACTGTCATGTTTCATTGTAATCATCTAAATTCTAATTGTAAACCAGAAAGCGTGAAAAATATGATTTACTGTTGAGTACCTTATTCTGACTATGTTTACAATCATAATGTTTTCCACTGAAGGCCAAACTAAAGAATTCTTAATTGCGCTTTAGTTCTGCTGAATCTTTTCATATTTCTGTCATAATCCATTTGTAAATTCGAAATATCCAGTGAATATTCCTAGCTTTCCCTGTGTTTACTCTATGAAAAGTTGATGCAACTATCTAGTTATATTTTGACTCCATTTCCCAATAGATATTAATAAATTGGATAAAATCAATTTTCCAAAAACCAAAACAAAACTAAAAAGAAAAGTACTATCATACCTAGCCTAAAAAATTATCTAAACAAAATTAAATCTTATAGAGAGAGCCCTCTCTTAAACTGCCATGGCTAGATCCCAGTTTCCTGTTGGGAAAAATATTGAGAGGGGGGTGAATCAGTATTTAGAACTCAAATTAATAAATTTAATTTTTCTTTTGCAGAATTCCATACGCGGCTTTTATGAACCGAACACGTTTTTGTTGAAACCAACTAGCGTATAGATCTGTAAAAAATAAATTTTGCAGAACAGACCAGATCTATAAAAATTACCTAGATTTATTGATTTTATTTAGCAGACTTGTGCCAGTTCTTCATCATTCCTTCAGTAGGTCATTCTAGAGATTCATCATCATCAGATCTAGAGATCTTGAACCATCATTATATCCATGGGTGCATCATAGATCTATCAATTAAGAACATAGCTCATTCATGCAGATATTCCTTAGAGAAATTTATTCACCAACAACCCTTACACATGCCCCCTAGCACTATGATCTTCTTCTCCTTATATAGATTTAGCTTTTACCAATACCATGAGTCAAAACCACTCAACTGCCGATGGTAATCCTGGACGGAATCAAATAGATAATATATCGCTCAATACTGTGGGATAATACCATGGTAAAGTTCCTTGGTATTATAAATTTAGAGCACAAACAGGCATACGCGACTTGGGACGTACGTATCCGCGTACATATGCGACTTGACCTTTACAAACCCGCGTATACATTGTGACATATTATATTTATCATTTCTCTGGCACTTGCTAGAATTATTTTCTCTGTCACATCTGAAGTGATCTGTAGATACATCATTCTTACATCTTTAAAAAACAGGTTTCTTATCATAGGCAACTCATCAAGTAGGTTTCCATCAAGGACAACTTCATCAAGTAGGTTGCCATCAAGGACAACACATTACATCATATTGCCAACAATCTCCCCCTTTGAACTTGATGGCAACCACGATGGTGTTTGATCACCACAAAAAATAGATACATTAATCATAACCATTATTCATACACCATGATACTCTCCCCCTTTGACATCAAATTCAAAGGGCGGATCAAAACCAAAACAAGGTTTCTCTTCCCTTGTATAGAGATGAGCTCTGTAGATCTGAAGTGCACTGAATTTACCATGCTCCCCCTGAGTTCATGTTGAATCTTTAGACAGATTTTTCAATGAATTACATGACTCTATAACTCAACCAAGTATGACCATTCCTATCACCAAGTACTCATACTTACTTCAATGATCCAACTAAGTGGAATTACAAATTTTGACTCAACTACTCAACTAAGTGGGTTTACAAATTTGAACAAGTCCTTACATGACTGAATATAACAATTTAAATCATAGATCTCAACATGACCTTTTCATCAAATGAATTTTTATAAACAAGACCAATGAATCTCAATTATGAGATCAGACCACAACCAACACTTAGTACGCCAACAATGCATCCTTTCCCACAGGACAAGTGCTCCCCCTTAGCTTGTGCACCCTGAACACTTTCAACAGAAAAACATCAAGGCATCTTCATAAAAAATGGAAAATGAAACAGAAATGTGAGAACCGGAACATCACCAGAGGTACCCAACAACACCGCAACTGTTCTGAAAAGGCTGACCTAGAGAAATGTGCCAGCAAAAACCCATACATGGTTTTATGTAAATAAATTCACATATATACAAGAATGTCCTTTATGAAATCCGCGTATCCAATTTAATATTCTGAATTTAAGCAGATCTGATCTTATGAGTAGCAGAGACAACTCCCAGCTTTTGTTTGAGATATTTGAATGCTTCCCTGGGAAGAGGTTTAGTAAATATATCAGAAACTTGGTCTTTTGAGGGAACATATTCCAATTTCACCTTTTGTTCAAGCACTTGTTCACGTAAGAAGTGATACTTGATAGGAATGTGCTTGGTCTTGGAATGCATAACAGGATTCTTTGAGATACTGATGGCACTTGTATTATCACACATAATGGATATGGGGGGTGAACATTTTATTTGAATGTCTTATAAAGTCTGCATCATCCAAAGAAGTTGTGTGCAACATGATGTGACAACCACATATTATGCTTCTGTTGTAGATAAGGCAATAGAGCTTTGTTTCTTGTTGAACCAAGATACTAGTCGGGGCCCCATATAGAATGCACCACCACTAGTGCTCTTCTGATCATCAACATTTCTAGTCCAATCTGCATCTATGTAAGCATAAAGAGTGAGATCAGCATTATTTGGATACCATAGTCCAAAGTTTTGAGTTCCTTGTAGATATTTGAATATTCTTTTGACAGCCTGAAGGTGAGACTATTTTGGATTAGCTTGGAATCATCCAACAATCCCAACTGCATGCATAATGTCTGGTCTTGTTCCTGTGAGATAAAGCAGACATCCAATCATGGATCTATATTCTAGTTGATTCACCGTGGAAGAATCATCATGAGAACTAAGGTTACACCCTGTTATCATTGGTGTACTTATAGGTTTGCAATCTTCCATCCCATACTTCTTTAGAATTTGCTTAAGATATTTTGCTTGTGATAAGAATATACCATCTGTTTCTTGTCGCACTTGTAAGCCAAGAAAGAATGTTAGTTCCCCAAGTAAAGACATTTCAAGTTCTTGCTGCATAAGAGAAGCAAATTTCTGACTCACTGAGACTCTTCATTACTTCCAAAAATGATGTCATCAACATATACAACCACAATCAATAGTTTATCATTTTTAGTTTTTATGTATAAGTTTCTATCAACAGATCCTTTTTAAAAACCTTGTTGATGAACATATTTTTCAAGACGATAATACCATGCCCTTGGAGCTTGTTTGAGACCATATAAAGCCTTTTTAAGTTTACAAACAATTTTTTCATCATTGCCCAAAATGAATCCTTCTGGTTGTTCTATATAAACTTCTTCTTCTAGATCACCATTGAGGAAAGTAGATTTAACATCCATTTGATAAACTTTGATTTGTTGAAAGCTTGAAAAAGAAATAAACATTCTGATGACTTTAAAACTAGCTACAGGAGAAAATGTTTCTTCGAAGTCTATACCTTCTTGTTGAGCATACCCTTTACAAAAAAGTCTAGCCTTGTTTCTAATAACATCTCCATTTTCATTTAACTTGTTCTTGAATATCCATTTTGTTCCAATAACATTTTTATCATGACGTCTTGGAACTAGTTCCTAAGTATGATTCTTTTCAATTTTATCAAGTTCTTCATTCATGGCTTGAATCCAACATTCATCTTTGCAAGCTTGATTGACATTATGTGGTTCAATAGTGGATAAAAATGCTATATAGCTAGTAGACCCTACAAGAGTTCTTCTTGTTTGGACACTTGATCCCTTTTCTCCCAAAATTTGAGATTCTAGATGATTCTTTTGAACATACCTGGATGGAGCCTTTTCAGATAGATCTTCTTCTGCTGCTTCATTTGGTTCACCTTCTATATTATCTCTATTAGATGCAGGAAGATATACATCATCATCATCTTCATTTGTTGTTTGAATTTCCCATTTTTGAGCTGAGAGGGATTCATCAATTACAACGTCAATGCATTCAACAATCTTCCAAAGTCTTTTATTGTAACATTTATATGATTTACTTCTAGAAGAGTAGCCAAGAAATATTCCTTCATCTGCTCTAGGTTCAAACTTTCTAAGCTTCTCATCATTGTTCTTGATAAAACATTTGCTTCCAAAAACTTTAAAATGCTTTGCAGTGGGAAGATTACCATACCAGAGCTCATATGGAGTTTTATCACTGTTTACATGAAGATGTTCTTTGTTAAGAATATTTACCGTAGTATGTGCTACTTCTCCCGAAAATGTGTCAGGTGTTCCTGAATCATCAAGCATAGCCCGAGCCATCTGTTGAACTGTTATATTCATTCTTTCTGCTACTCCATTTTGTTGTGGGGTACCAACTACAGAAAATTGTCTTTTTATGCCATGTTGTTCACAAAAATCAAAGAATTCATCTGATATATATTCACCTCCACGCTCAGATCTAAGACACTTTATTTTTAGATCTAATTCATTTTCAACCAATGCTTTGAAGATCTAAAATTTTTCGAATGCTTAATCTTTGTTCTTTAGCAACCCAATCCAACACATTCTAGAGAAATCATCAATAAACATAACATAGTATTGTTCTCCACGGGGTGACATTTTTCTCATGGGTCCACATATATCAATATGAATGAGTTCAAGAGGCTTACTTGCTGATCCTTCCTTGGCATTAAATTGCACTTTGGTTTGCTTACCGAATTGGCAAGATTTGCATATGGTACTTTCAGGAAGAGTAATATTGGGAAGATGACGAACAACTTTGAGTCTGCAAGATTTGTTGATTTGAGAGAAGCTCAAATGCCCCAATATTCTATGCCATAACCAATTTTCTGAAGATTTACCCAAGTAGCATTGTTCTTTACGGATTTTCAATACATACAAATTGCTTGGTGTTCTATTTCCTTTTATGATTGTTTTTCCTGTATCCAGATCACGTACCACACATTCTTTTGAGCTAAAGACAACTTCAGTTCCTTGATCACACATTTGACTTACACTTAACAGGTTATGCTTTAATCCATCCACATATATAACATTTTTAGCTTTCACCTTTTCTTTTAGAAAAACAAAACCTTTTCCCTTAATGATAGCAGGAGTATCATTTCCAAAAGTAACATTCTTTTCTCTTTCTAGAGCATTGTATGCAAGAAGTTTATTTCTGTCACCTGTCATGTTTTTTGAGCATCCACTATCAATGTACCATTGATTTTATTCTCCTTCTACAAATAAAGCTATGCCACAGTTCTCAACCTGTAATTCTTTCTTTCTCCATACTTTGGAAGTTGATGGTATATGCTCTTTTGGCTAAAGTTTGTTCCTGCATTCAGATTCTTCATGACCAAAGTTATTGCAATAATCACATTCAATTTAATTTTGAAGAGGAGAAAAGTTGTTATATGTATTCTTCTTTATTCCAGTATCAATTCTTTTCTTTCTTGCTTCTCTAGTCATGATGGTTTTGTATGCAACACATTGAACAACTTTATGACCAAAATTATGACATGAGAAACATTGTCCATTGAAGAATAAATTTCTGTGATCATTGAACCTTCTATTTGTGTTTACCTGTTGGTTGGTATTTCTCTGAAAGGTATTCCTGTTAGTGTTATTTGTATTGAGGTGGTCATGCTTTACCTGTAAAGTTTATTTGTTTCCTTGCTGAGTGGCAGAATGATGTAGGCTGGCTATAGCTGCTTTTAGATAGTTTGGTGCCAAAGACTGAGAATATTCTCTGACATATCCAAGACCTGTCTTTATACGAGGAGAACGTCGTACCTTGATAATTTCATCTAACGTTTCATATCCTTTAGCAAATCTAAGATTTAAAGTCTTTAATTTCTCAATTTCTTTTCTTAGACTTACTACTTCACATTATAATTTCTCATTGTGTTTCTCCTTTTCTTCAAGCTAATTTTTTATAGTTTCTATGGATATTTTGTTTCCTTCCAAACATATTTTGAGCTGATTGATTTCTTCAAGAAAATCATTGTCTTCTAGAGCATCCATAAAAGTATCCTTTTCTTCTCTAGACTCTTTTTAAAATGCCATGATAAGTCTAAGATCTTGATCAAATTTTTCCTCACTATCTAATAACCCATCACTATCTTCATGAGTATAATAACTTTTTCTAGTGCTAAATTGATTCTTATTTCTTCTTTCTACTTCTTTTCCTTTTCCATGTGTTTCTTTATGAGGACACTTAGCAGCATAATGACCAGCTCTTCCACAAGAAAAACATTTGAAAGGAAGATTACCTCTGAACCTTCCAATGCCAAGTTGGAGCTTTTTTATAAAATTTACCTCATCTTCTTCTGAAATATACCCTGATCGTTCTATTTCTTGGACTTATTTTCCTTTTGTAGAGGCTCTAAAGATGGCTTCTTTGACTTCAGAAGATCCTCCTTTTTTCATTTCACATGCAGTTAGAATCCCATGAAGTTGGACAATAGTAAGACTTTGAAGATCATGTTTCTCTTCAATAGCAAACACTTTTGACTCAAATTTTGAAGTTAGAGATCTTAAAACTTTTTCAATCAGAGTAGTGTCAATTATGGTTTCACCCAAGTTTCTCATACGATTTACAATGTCATCTAGACATAAAAAGAAACTGGAAATGCTCTCCTCATTATGCATCCTTAGATTTTCATATTGAATTCTGAGAGTTTGGAGTTTAACACTTTTTACCTTTGTATCACCTTCATAGCTTAGAATGGTTTTGTCCCATATTTCCTTTACTGTATTCAATTGCATGACCTTGAAAAATTCTGATTTAGTCAGACTCCCCAATAGTGCATTGACCACCTTTGCATTTGTTTCATAGTTCTTTCTTGTCGTTGCATCTGTTGGAACTGAGGTTGGATATTGATAATCTCCTTCAACAATAGCCCATACATCTGCTCCAAGAGACTGTAAATAGGATCTTGTCTGTGTTTTCCAGAAGATTAAATTGTTTCCATTGAAAAGTGGAGGCCTGATAGATGCTGTCCCATCTTGGTTGCTCATCTTGGCTGATCTTCCTTCTAGTGGTTAAACTTCTTCAGAAGGACCTGCTCTGATATCAATTGTTGGGAAAAATACTAAGAGGGGGGGGGGGTGAATCATTATTTAGAACTCAAATTAATAAATTTAATTTTACTTTTGCAGAATTACATACGCAGCTTTTATGAACCGAACGCGCTTTTGTTGAAACCAACTAGCGTATAGATCTGTAAAAAATAAAATTTTTAAAACAGACCAGATCTATAAAACTTACCCATATTTATTCATTTTCTTCAGCAAACTTGCGCAAGTTATTCATCATTCCTTCAGTAGGTCATTCTAGAGATTCATCATCATCAGATCTAGAGATCTTGAACCATCATTATATCCATGGGTGCATCATAGATCTATCAATTAAGAACAAATCTCATCCATGCAGATATTCCTTAGAGAAATTTATTCATCAACAACCCATACACATGCCCCCTAGCACTATGATCTTCTTCTCCTTATATAGATTTAGCTTTTACCAATACCATGAGTCAAAACCACTCAACTGATGATGGTAATGCTGGATGGAATCAAATAGATAATATGGTGCTCAATATTGTGGGCTAATACCATGGTAAAGTCCCCTGGTATTATAAATTTAGAGCACAAATAGACATACGTGACTTGGGACGTACGTATCTGGATACATACGCGACTTGACCTTTACAAACCCGCGTATACATTGTGACATAATATATTTATCATTTCTCTGGCACTTGTTGGAATTATTTTCTCTGACACATCTGAACCGATCTGTAGATACATCATTCTTACATCTTTAACAAATAGGTTGCTTATCATAGGAAACTCATCAAGTAGGTTTCCATCAAGGACAACTTCATCAAGTAGGTTGCCATCAAGGACAACACATTACATCATATTGCCAACATTTCCAAATTTTATTTGATATTGGCCTATGTGATTAGTTCTCACAATCTCTAGAAAATTGCAGAACGCTAACACCAAGTAACCTTTCAAAAATAATTTCCATCAATTCCTTTTATATTTTTCTAAAAAAATTGGTAAATCACAAATATATTTATGGGACGCTACAACATTTAATAATAGTAATTAGAAAATTCCACTATAGAATTTCATTTGGAGCTATGCTCTCACAAAGTGGAAAAGGAGAAGATCACATTGTAGAATTTCATTTGTAGGTGAAGTTGGCTTTGAATACCCCTTTGCAAGGGTGTAGAGCCCCAACAATAGTTTGATGTTTTTATAAAGGGAATGGATTCTTTAAAACTGAGTGTTTTCTATTGTAGAAAATCAATCGATAACCATTACAAAACACCTTCATGTTGGGGCATGTTGTTAAATGGTGGTAGAGGCATCATTCTATGACATTTATGGGAAGATATATTGCATTTTTAGTAAGGAAAATTTTAGGTGTTAATATTCTAAGGGAGGCTAATTTTGATGATTTTTCCAAAAAACGATTTACCAATTTCCATTTTTTCTAAGAATTATTTGCCAAATTCTATAGTATAAAATTATTTTACAGTATAAAATTATTTTACCTTTGAAATTGCCAAAATTCTATAAAGACCATATACAAAAATTTTGAAATTTGAATATTTTTACAAGGATATCAACAAACATTTTACATTATGCATATTTGGGACTAGTGAGATTCGCCAAGGTTTCTATACTTTAAGATAAATTTCCACCCCTAAAATTTTCCTATTACTAAGAGAAATGCATATTCTACTCATTAACCAACACTTCTCCTTTAAGGTATTCTTCATATTGTATTTTACCATTACCCATATCGTATTCTTCATTACCCAATTGTAAGACCATGCCTCCCATTTTCATCAGAGGTTCCATGTCAAAATATGTAAACCAATAAAAATTATTTAGATTTAAAAAGAGGTACATGTAAATATTTTGGAGGGAAAAGAAGAAAAAGTACATTTTAATTGTATTTTTGACTTATCTCCCTACAAGTTTACTCAAATTTCAAGTGTAGACACTTGTTGGATGAAAATTTAAATTCCACATCCAACGAGTTCCCATTATGCATACTTTTGAGAAGACCCACCTTGATAAAAATTGCAGGTACATTTAAAAAATGTGTTTCAACACGTTTTTTAATGTATCTACAAATTTTATCAATGTGGGTCTTCTCAAAATTATGCATAATAGGTACTCGTTGGATGTGGAATTTAATTCCGCATCTAATGAGTGTCTAAACGTGAAATTTGAGCAAACCCATAAGGTGATAAGCCAAAAATACAATTAAAAAAGTAGTTTTCTTATTTTCCCTCCAAAATTCATAACTCGTATTTTATTATTTTTCCTTAGGAGGCCATTTTTAGGTTGAAATTTTCTACAATGGGATAATTTGTTAGCCTTTGAATTTAATTCCATGTGAATGTGATCAAAGGATATAACCCTAAATATTCTAATTAGCTCCATAACTCTAATAATCCATTGATCAATAAAGAAGTGTTTAAGGAAGTATAATCTTTTAGTCAATCTATAAAAACCTTTGAATCCACTATCACTTGCAAGTTTAAATTACTAACACAATTAAAATGACTAAACTAAATGACCAATTCCTATTATTGTAGTACTTGTTAGGTAGTCATATTTGTGTTCCTATACCAAATTAGTCATTCATGTTAGTCATTTTTAGTTGTATTAATTATTAGCTAGTCGTATATTTTAACCTGGGACTAAATTAGTCATTTATGTTTGTAATTTTTAGTTGTGTCAGTTAAGATTGCTAATTTTTGGTAGTATTTCACCTAGAAAATTCATGGTGACTAACGTTTTTAGTCACCTTGTCACTAATTTCATCATTTTCCACTAGTGGAGAGACAACATTATGGTTTAAGAAGATGAAAAATTAAAGCATGTATCATTAAGGTTTTTTGTGGATTGTAGGCACACACATAAAGTTCCTATGGTTTTGGTCAAATAGTCAACAAGAAGGAGAAATGGCACCACTTTTTTTTCCCCTATTTTAGTCACCATCTTCAAGCACAGTTTTTGAACATTTAAAATGGAATTTTAAAAACATGAAAGACATTTTTTTTCGTAACGGGCTGATTTCAAAATTTGTCTTTAAGATTTTATCAAGACATCATGCTTTTAGAATTACAGAGGAATATTTAATACCCATTTTTCCAAATATTGTAAATTTTTTATTTTCCTGTTTTAGTCACTATTTTCAAATGAAGTTTCCGAACATATGGGGACTAATTTGTGAAAAAAAAATAGAGGTTATTGTTGGTAATATACCAATTTAAATAAGACTCCCTCATTTTTTACCAAAATAGAATTGTTTGAAGGATATGAAAGAATATTTGCAGCTTATTTTTCAATATTTTTTGAGGCTTTTCAAAATTTTATATCCTATAAAAATGCCAAGTCAACAACTGAAGGCCACCTCGTCAAATTCAACTTGGGGATCAGACTAGCGATGGGAGAAGAGATTTTTCATATCCATTTTTTGGATCTTGATGGTTATTGTAATTAATACTTTCCACAAATTGTGGATCTGAAAATTTATGTATTTTTCCTATATAATGAATGAAAAAGAAGGAAGAAGGGTTGGAATTTGAAACAAAGTATTGTTTTGTTGTGAGTGTGATCAAATTATTCATTTTTTCAAGTGATAAGAGGACTATGATGTTATGTTCATGATACATATATTCTTGTGATGGTGGTATACTCAGTCAGTTTCCTTCTGCGATAGTTTCCTTTCTATGTGATATCATTTATATGTTATATTTTGGTGCTTAAATGAAATTATGTGAAAAAATTTATTAGTTTAATTCTCTGGTTCGTATGATTTAGACATCTGCACTATTTCTCCTAAAGATTTCATGTTTCATGCCCATATATAATGGATTGTTTTCTCCCTCTACTACCATTCAAATGATGTTTGATATGTATATAGTTTTCCATCTACCCCGCCTCTGTCCACCTTGATTCATATAGTCGATATCTTGTTAATTGCATCTAAAAACCCTATTTTTTTACTCCATTTCCCAATAGATTACTTGCTTCATCCCAACCACCACACTTAAAATCCAAAAAACCCTATTGAAGATCTAGCCATTGTTTTAAGACACAAACAGGTTCTAAACTTAGTGATTAGGTTGTCAGAGAGAGCCCTCTCTGGATTGAAGGGTCTAGCCTTCAATATGCAAGCTTGGTTTAAAATGGTTAGTATAGGAATTTCTCTCACAACAAAGAAAACATTTCCGAATCACAATGAAATCACCAAGTGTTATAGCTGCTATAAGCCCCTCCAAAAATCTTCCTACCTTCAAATTTTGTAGCCTCCTTATGATCATGCCATATTTCGTTTCAAGTAATTAATGTCATGCTCGGTCATTTTGTCTATGTGTTCAAGTTTTCCATTAGGATTCCTAAGTGTTGCACTACTTGCTTTCACTTTCCCAACTCTTGATGTCTCCACAAGGATACCTTCTATGATAGGCTAAGAAAACTTCATAGTGATAGTGCTGCACACTCTTTCTTGACATTTTTTATGAATTCCTTGCTAAAAATGATTACACGGCCCTTTCCAACAGTGATTTCAAAACCATTTCCAACAATTATTGTGTAGTTTACAGTAGCAGTGTAAGGGAATCGTTTGCAGAAAATTAGTGCACACTCCTTGTTGACAACGAGAGTATAATTCTTCAAGTCAATACTGTCACACATCTTAGTGGCAGCCAACTCACTCTTAACTCCTAATTTCCCAACACGCATTGAGCACACTCATAAATCCTAGCCCTAATTGCATGTATGCTCTCCCTATATAAAGAGTCCAAACCAGAGTTCATCTCACATTCATATTTCACACTTTTGGAACACAAGGAGCATTCTCTCACTCGTGGTTGCAAGTGTGACATCATCTAGATGAGTTTCTCAACCATCAATTTTTTTTGGTTTTTCCTTCTCATGTGTTTATTTTTCTTTCTTTTATCTTGGCATGTGTCACTTTCACTTGCTTTTCCATATCTTGTTAAGAGTATATTGGCACATCTTCTAGAGGCAGCTCCATTGCACTCTCATGCACTAGATAATGTTATCTATCATAAGAACATGTGTTGTAAACTCTCCCATGAAATTGATTTCATTTGACACTTGTGTCGTAAATATTTGTGTCTTAACTATCGCATTTGGAGATAAGTGTTGTTTTATTATCATTTCAATGTATACATGTTGGTTTTGGTTACTGTGCATATTCTTTTCATGTTCTTGATTGTTATATGTGTGTGTTACAACTCATTTTGTCACCATGGAAAATGACTATGAAACTGGATCTTTTGCTATCCATCAATGTGTTCCAAAGAATTCCCCTACAAGTCTATAACTTAAACATCCTAAAGAAAATGAGAATTTTTGGTAACAAGGTCCAAAAACCTATGTTATTCATATGCACACTTTCCTAGCCAATTTCTCTACATAAGCTTGTGTAGAATTGTCTTCCTCTATAAATTGCGCACATGACTTAACAAAAATTAAAAATAACAAGTGAAATATAGAAGGTTTTTTGGGCGAATATTTCTGAACTGAAAGCTTTGAGGTGATGCTTATTTGAGCCTAACCCCTTTTATCATGGAGCTAATTCCCATTCTTCAAGGAACCCTAATCCCACCTTTAGTGGATCTCATTCTTGAGATGATGATCTGAAACCTCCTCCTCTTGGCCTATAAATCAAACATAGGCTAGAGGTTTTGGAGAGATTACTGAAGGTAGAATTATGCTACTCAAATAATTTTGGAAGGTTCATCATCCAAGGATAGGATTGTAGATCATTGGGAGGAGCCACACTTCATCATGGCCAATATTATTTAACTCCTTTATTTCTGAGATGAATACAAATGATTTTTTATTTCCACTATATAGTCCAATGGAATTGATATATAGTTATTTTTTCTTCCATTTTCCCATTGAAATGGTATTAGGTACTAGTTTCCTTGATCACTAGTATGAGTGGTATTGAATCATTTATTATTCATATGCTTTTGATCTCTGGTTGTTTTTATGTTTTCATATCTGGTTTCTAAGCATTGAGGAGCTGCATCAAACCAAAGTGGGGATATTCATCAAGAATTTCAAGAAAGGTATGGATTCCATCTCTTATCATTCTAGTTTATGAGTCAATATAGATAAAATCAGGGAAATATTTTCTTGCTTGTTTGTTTGCTATTAGAGTCAGAGATTGAATCTAGGGAGATTGCTTCCGCCTAATACCTTCCAACCGACAGCTCTGTCATTTGAATTAATGCCTCTTCAACATCAGTTTCATATAGCGTTTAAAGTCACACCAAGGCAGTCAATGCAGTATCAGCATTACCTTCTGTTGTAGCGAAGGGACGAGCTTCAACCCTGGAGAACTTTGAGACACGAAAACTATAATAGGAATTGTAGATGCCTACATTCTCACTTAATTTTACCTATCCAAACCATCACAAAAGTTCTCGTACCTATTTCCTTTACGCCTCTTCACTCAATAAAATAATAAGGAACCTGACTTCAAAGTCTTCTTGAATAGAGGAAGATATCATATTAGATATTTTTACTACGTGGATTCATCAAAACACTACCACAACAAAGTATTGGCTATGGAGTTGCTACAGGAAATCTGAGTTTGTTGGTCTCCTAACTTTTCCCAGCAGAGAGAACAAGCTCTAATCTCTGCAAAATCTTCTTTGTTTCATCTTTTGTGCCTTGGCACTGATATGGTTGTCACATTAGCCGCCACACAGAAAATCAAAATAACCGTGACATACAAAATGAACCTGGCAGAGAAGCCTAACAGATCCAAAATAAGGAATTTTCTATACATGAGAACCCTCACAGATCCAGAATATGGAATTTTCTATACATGCATGTTAGAAATCATTTCATGACAAATGTGTGGCTATAATGTGGGCCATCTTGTGGATTTTAATTGATGCTGAATATTAATTCTTTTAATTAGTTTTTCTCACATGCCCAGGCCACCTTGTGGATTGTAATTAGTGTTGAATATTAATTCTTTTAATTTGTTTTCTTTCATGCCCTAGTGGGACTTTCAATTTCAAGCTTAGATGTCATTGAACCTAATGATTTGGAGGATCACTGAATATATTGATTTCTTCCTTTGGTATAGTTCAAGGGTGGCAGGGCTAGTTGCTCCACAACCCCCCCTTGTTTTATGTATAAATATGCAAACAAATAAAACTTAAAGTGTAGCATTAGATTCTAGTTTTAATTTCTATTATGATCCTCACTTAAATTCATTGTTTATTTATAGCCTCATTATTCTTTCAAAATATTTTAATTGTTGTAGTGTTCCTAAAAATTTTTAGTTTCCTTTATATATAATTGTTATTTCTTTTGGATGTCTAGTGTTGCTTGACTAAGTAAGGTTAAAGAGTTTATGGGAGTATTGTTGCACTTCATTAAGCTATTTTAAGGAGTACTTAGCCAAATGGTCTACAACCAAATTTTCAACCAATAGGAACGCTAATGCATGCTTAATCAACCAAGTCAAATTTGAATCAATTTTTTTTCTTTGTTTTAAAATAGTTTCTATTTCAAGCATGTGTGCTTATAATTTTTATTTGGTAAATAACGTATGTTGGGAGAAATAATTATTAGATTAATCCTCCAATATTCATATATCAATCTGGGCTCGTAAACACGAGCTGCACTGCGCTTTCTATATTTAACTTCTGAGTCGAAGATTGAATGATTCCTTTATAATGATCAACTAAGGAATGGGGCACACAAATACTTACGAACACACATCTTGCAGAAAAGAAATCAATCCATCTTACCACTATAAGAAGAATCAATAATAAATTTCAACTTGAACACTTAAAATCTTTGTAAATTTGACCTATCTCGCTACTGAACTGGAATCTGGATTCAATAAAAACCTTTCATAAGTTCTACTTCAAAACAAATGACTATTTTCAACAAACTTCATTCTTCAACCCAACAACTCAACACTTCATTCAAAAATCCAAAACCCTAATTCTGGCTTTTACAAGTCATCACATGAAAGAACTGAAGAATCTAATCTAATTGTATTTGTAAGTTAATCTCATGTTCACGCAATCAATTTTACACTTAATAATTGTTCCTTCACTCAAACCATAGGATGAGAATGCTTCACATCAATTCCATTGTCTCAATAACAAGCAAAAGGTTGTGATATCGTGAACTGATTTGAATGCTTACACTTACCAATCAGAGTTAATAGCTTGATCTTTCACAGTCAACCACTCTGCATGTATATTACCTACTCTATGACAAGTTAAATTATCAAACCATAATTCTAATTTCAAGAATGAAGAGAAAAGATGAGACAACTCTGAATTGAACTAATTTAGGGAACACAAAATGGTACTCGAGAAGCTAGGCTATAGTTGCATGAATCAAATCTCAAACTGAGCTCAAGCAGACCTACCTAAAATCTTCAGCAAACCAATACTCTTTTTCCTTAACGAAAAAGGTAAATTATACTATTGATTACGACCTTCACTACTTCGAGGTCTAGAAAACACACTTTGTACTAAAGTATTGCTAATGGAAACTATCTCAAGCTGAAAACTAAGATTTCAATCTTACACCTAGTGAAATCCACATTTTAAGTATTCAATCAATCACAACTAGCTGACTGACCTAATGCTCCAGAGTATAATGAAGGAAACACACTCCAAACTGAATTGCAAATACTGGAAATTGAAACAACTATAATCACTTAGTCAAACTTCACTTGTTAGCCAGGAATTCAAGATTTCATTCGAAACTAAAAACCCTAATTTTATTTTACAGTTTATGAAAGAGCTAAGGACCTAGTTTATTCATAAGCACACTTCAACCAATCTTGCATTCAAATCTTAAATTTAGAATGAAATCCTAGGGTAATCTTCACATTGACTCAATGCTTTCTGATGATAATCAAAGATGAATGTCGACACTGAGAATTAACCTAAATAATTTAACTCAATCAATTAAACTGAGAATACACTCTAGAAATATTCTTACAAGCTTTAAGGTATCTCACTCTTAAATACTAGATCTCACTGAAATCAAAGAAACTTATTTAATCCTAGTTATGGTTTAAATGAAAGAAAGACAAAACCTATCAACTCTACACTACATCACACAAAGAAAAATGATGGAAAGACTACACTACTACTTCAAATGGAAAATAAATTTTTTTTATGCTCAAGCAATCTCTAAACTAACACTTTGTTTCTCAGGTGAAAATAAATTACACTTCCAATGGAAACTTTGGAAAATAATCAAATTAACCTAGCAAATTTGAGTTCTAGTTCAAACAGTGACTATGGGCATTCAATTTTAACTCACACTCATTCATTTAATCTATAAATTTTTATTCTTAATGCACTCTCACTCTTCTTGAAAACTCAAAGATGATATCAAAAGGATCACAAAAACACTGTCCAGAATAAATTTATCATAATAAAATCACACTGTGCACATTAAATACATGCCAAGTCTATGTGCTAGAAATATGAAACCCTACTCTATAACTGAAATGATACAACACTTTACAAACTTTGTAATGAAACTCCAAAACAATGCTAATTCAACCATTCTTTATTTCGATTTACATTTGTCAGCGCAGAGGCTTGTTTTTAATTTAATCCATTTTCTTGAGTACACATAGGGAGGTGTTCATTCAGGTTCGAGGTGATTTTAAATGACAAGAACAACAACCTCATTATCTGCGTGTATATGAATGAATACAAAGAAAACGAAGCAAAGCTCTATAAATGCCGGATGCACACCCACAACAAAGCAATTCTTTGAAACTATTCAATGCGTGACCTTCAACATTAACACTTAACTTGTTCAGTTGAAGTCAGGCACATGATATCGTTCCTTCAGCTGAAACCACTCCAACATTAACACACACACAATATCGAATAGCTAATTGAAGTCAAAATTAAACCAATTGTTAAGAACAAATGTAAACTAAAATGAAATAATTCATTAAAACGCACACAAATTACCTACGCATATGCTTACAGAAGATGATCCAGATTGTGGTGGGCCCTTGCCACACCCGGAGACGACTTGAAACTTATAGATACTAACTACACTTCAACGTATCTGATTCAAGAAATCATTAAATCCATAACAATCCAGAATTCAATCCGCAACACACCATGACGAATTAAAACATGAACTTAATTACTGGATATAGAGTTTACAATCTTCAAGTTCGATAGCAAAAATGAATGACAATCCTCACTAACTAGACTTATTTCATATCTTAGCCTTTATTGGCAGAGTGATATTCATAAAATATCACAAGTTATGTTCATGGAAAATTGTTGAAACCAACTGATGCAAGGATCCTACTAGCTATTCATAATAATCATTACGCTCTACCTGAGATAACTAATTCTCAAACTACCCTACCTCTGGCATAACTGCACAATGATCTGGAAGGGTGCTTCTAAGGTCATCGAGATGAGCCCAATTTCCATAAAATGGCCAGTTGTTCATCTCATTGAACCCATGAAAATATGCTAGAGAGTTGAGCTAGAACATGATTTGGGTAGTACAGTCTTTCCAAATCGATTTTAGGTGCCAACATTCATGCTTCTTTAGATGAATGAGTCCTCTAGGGATAATTTCACAACTATATCCCACAATGATGAGTTAACAAATAGGAATGTAACTTCAACTACATAACTTAACCATAGAATAGTTAAAATAATCCTACTTGTAATGCTTTTTACCTTAGGTTGGTAGTTGATGAGATTTAGGACATATGGAGGATAAAAAATCGAATAAAGGAGTTCATATTGTCCAAAAAAAAGTTAAAAATGACAGGGGAGGTGAAGAAATGAATACAAAAGAGAGGCTCAAAAATGTACATAAGTAAAAAGAGCATTGTTGTGTGGCCCTTTCACAAGGTGTATGTGGAGTACTAAAAAGGTATGCTTTTGATGATTATTTCAGTGGATTTTTAGTAGAATTTGTAAACCTTTTTGCATCATGAAT
>JAXQQM020061776.1:0-51535 GCA_034641835.2 Pinus albicaulis
CTTCACTTCAGCAGTTTACAAATCCTAGTTGAAAATTAAATGAGCTCAGTTTAGGAGACTAGATTGAGACACAACAGGGACCTCAATATTCCCACTTCCCAGCACAAAACCCACTAATGAAAAAAAACGCACTGGTGAACTTTGTGCAACCTTCCCAAGCCCAACCGTTCCAGTCATACAGCCAAGAGAATCATAGTCATCCTCCTAAAGCGGCAAGGAAAAAGCCAAAAAATAAACAAAATGGAGATCCTGGATAGGGGGGTAATAACCACCAGTGCCCTCCACGATATCAAGCTGGGGACAACCCCAACCGAAATCAAAACCAGGAGCCAAATAATTCCCAAGGGTAGAACGAGAGGTTTAATCTTAGGACCAACCACTCTTGCATGATCTGTGGTGAGTATGGCCATTAAACTCATCACTGTCTCGAACTCCCCGAGCTAAAGAAGCTTCAAGGTGACTGTGGACAAGGGGGACCTACACAACAAATAGTTGTAATATAGGAGCCCTTCCCCCACCAAGGGGCGGTTAGTACCCAACAGCAACAACCACCCCCCGACAATTCCGGAAGCAACATCCACAAAATCTATATGACTGGTGAGGAAATGTTCTTTAAGACACGGAACCAAAGTTACGATACCCCGCCAGACACTAGTTCATCAGGGGCTAGCACTAGTGCACCTACAGCATCATTGACTATATTAAAAATGCCTATTGAATCTTTGCGAAAAATGGCTAAGGCTCCAACAAGGTGGGCAGGACACCACTCCAAAGCGGCCCATAATTATAGCATCGTGGACGACATAGTGGGTTTAGAAGTCCTGCAATCTTTCCTAAAGAAAAGGAAAGCCTTACTTTCCATGTTAGGCGCAATTGACCCTGCCAATTTGTGCCTAATGGATTTTGACTTAGATAAAGCCACCCCTAGGCTTCCTTCATTGGTTGCCTTCCAGATACCGGTTTCAGTCCAGAACATCACTATCCACCGAAGTATCATTGACGAAGGTGCATCCACATGTATCATGTAAAAAAAATTTTGGCAGAAGTTGGGATCCCTCAAACTAAAGCCATCAGACATCACACTTAGAGCATACGATGGGCGCCCTTCTTATCCCGCCGGTCTCTATCAAAATGTCCTGGTCTGCTTGGTCGGCAAGACGGTTCTTATAGACATTGAGGTCTTGGATTCTTAGCTGGACTACAATATGCTCCTTGGGCAGAGTTATATGCATGCCATGTCCGCCATAGCATCCTCCGTCTTCTGGATCATGATGTTCCCCAACGAGGATTGCATCATCACCGTCAACCAGTTATTATTCCATGACAAGCGACCCATGAAGAATTCTGATGTCATTCTACCCTATGTAGACACCTCTACAAAATCGCTCACATGGTACCAAGAATATGGCCCTTGCCAATTAAACTATTGTCTATCCTCAGATCATTCCTAGGATATCCCCCTGTCATACCAGAATCGTTCGTTAATATCACAGGGGCCTCGATGTGCGTGATGTCATCATCAAGCACCGAGACCAGCCAAGAGACAGAGACTAGTAGTAACAAAACCGAGGCCACTGGCCCAAAATCTTCTCTATCCTACGTCGTTTCCTAAACTCCTTTTCTATACCCTCCCCCTAGTTTTTGTCATAACAAGTTTTGGCAATGGTAGTGTCGCCAAACATATCTTTCGCAATACCAGTTTGGTACTTGGTCCCACCTACCATGTCAGGAGGCACGGGCATCACTGCTACGAGATTAGCCCCTATCACTCCTGAGGAGGCCCCACCTGTTAAATAAAACCCCATAGCCATACCAGTTAAAGATACTCGCGTCACAAAGACGATTAAAGCAACCAGGAAAACCCCTAAAAAGGGGAAAAAGATAGAAAACCCCACCATGCCAAGGGAACTACAACCTTTTGCATTGTGTGATATTGTAGGCCACCCTACCAATATCTGCTCAAAGTTTGACTAATTAAAACAACTCCTAAGCTCCGACAGGAATACCGTGGCTACGAGTTCCTGTAAAAAGGAACCAGCAACAAAAAACCAAGGCAAATCATTATGTACCAACCACACACGTGCTATCTGTAATAATTATGGGCATTACATTCATCATTTTTAAGAAATTTCGTGATATAGGGATGTCGTACATGCACTAGAACAATCATATCAAGAGGATCCCTCCATGCAGTCAAATGGGGAAGAACCTCAGGTCATATAATATCTTTAGGAGGCACGGCAGTCACCAGAAAAACTCTCATTTGTTCCTCCTCCTCATGTCCAATGTTGTGCACTCTGTGATGAACGCAATCATTTCACCACCGACTATGCAGCCCTGGAGTTGTTTCAAAGATGGTATCCGGTTAACCGTTTATACTATGTTGGCCTACAAGCAGTCGAATATTCATGTCAAATATGTTTTGGCGATTACCCATTACAGCATTTCCATTACATCCCTCAATTTTGTTTAGCGTTAAATAGCTTATGCATGGCCATAATTAGCCTCTCCATAGAAGACTTCTCAGATACAGAATCCATGGAAAGCTCAACAACGCAAGAGGAGGTGAAAAGTAGCTTCGTCCTCTTTTTTTCAGCGGAAAAGTGGTCGGTTGGGGGGCACATAGCCACCCCCACCCACCCTCCACGGAGAAGGCCAACCTATGCGTTATGCAACACACGTAACCATTTGGTCGCTAAATGCGCAGACCCATAATTGCTACGCAGATTGTACCCAATCACCTCACCATCTCTGAGGGAATGGAATACCCAAGAAAGACATTATTGTCTAGTGTGTGAGGGAAACCATCATGCTCAACACTGTACTTATATCCCTCGAGTGCGCCTGCTAATTGACATCATATGTTCATTAGAAACGCACCAATGGGATATGGTCAGTCCTCATTCTAGAGAACCTAATGTAAGGAAAACTTCCCATAGGCAGCCTACCACATATCAGTACAAAAGCATTGGGCGAGTCAGAAATATGCACCGGCCCAACAGGACTCATGTCCAATTTAGGGCAGTGTGCAGACTATGCGACAGAATCGACCACCAATTCAATTAGTGTAAGGAACCAAACCACCTCATGAACATCTTTCGCATGGTCTCCCCTATCCCTCAGAAACATCTCTCTAAACAAGAGGATACCACACACTGTTATTGCAGGATCTGCTCACATTTCCACCATACAATGAATTGTGAGCATCTCCTAAGGCTGCGATCGGCAAGAGCAGCGTTAAGCCTGCACTCCCCAAGAGAGCTATATCTCCCAAAACCAAAAACTCAGAGATGGCAACAACGAAATCTTTCCCCTACGCTAGATCCTTTCCGAGCATCCACTTCAAGGATGAAGAGTAGTGTTGGTTCTCACACCATCTCTCGATAGGAACCGTGGTACCATGCACCATTTTCACTGGCCAGAACCATGAAACAGAGGCATTCCCATTAATGGAAACATTCATGCACCTCTGCACCAATCACAATTTCTAAATCCTGGAAAATGAAATTGCTCTTGGTACGCCTCATGAGGAACCTAGACTTTCTCTCACACAAGCCTCCACGATGTAAATTCCTCCCCCACCAAACGCCGATGACACGATACATCATATACGATTCATATCGTCATGTATCAGAACCATGACTGGTGTTGTCTTCTCATCAGTTATAGGTGTCGAGACAGTTGTAGCTACGAGAGTAGTTGTAACGATGACGGTGCAAACCCAATCCATTTACACCCTATCGACCGTGTCTGGTTCCACCACATCGACGATGGAATATTATTCATGTCTTTCAAACAACTCCGTTAGGAATGACCCACCTCCTCATGGACTTACACAGACTCAATCCCCCTTAGGATCCTTATTCCACTCAAATGAGGATATTCTTGAGGCCATGACAGAACCATATTATCCTTGAGATGCAATGCATCACCACTCGTTTTTTCTTCCTGAAAAGAAGTTCGGCCCTAAAAAACTGGGAAACCAAGAGATTTACGCAATCGAATCAAAATATTTTCTTCCATCAGGGAAAGTCGATTGGTTCAAAAATCCCATTTCGACGCTCGATGCATTTGAGGAAGGGAACACGTCAAACATTTCTCCTACCATCAAGGTGAATATATCTCGCAATCGTGATTAATTTGAAGAAATATCGTTGGGGGCAGCATTTTCCCAAGATGAGGTAAACTCTTACACCCATTTGTTGCAAGAGTATTGAGATATCTTCGCATGGGACTACTCAGAAATGCTAGGGATTAGTCCCGCTATAGTAGAGCACCATAGAGCACCATATTGACTCTTGGCCTAACGTACCACCAGTACGCTAGAAATAGCGTCAACTTCACCCATCCAAGTCAGAAGCAATTAAATAAGAAATCAATAAGCTTCACAAATCCAGGTTCATCTACCCCATCGCTTACACATCATGGGTTTCCAACCTTGTTCCTGTCATGAAAAAACAAGGCACCATAAGTGTCTCTACCAATTTTAATGATTTTAATAAAGCATGTCCAAAGGACAAGTACCCTACCCCATTCATCGACCAAGTCATCGATGCTTGCGTGGGGCATGAGTCCCTCTCCTTCATGGATGGTTTCTCTGGGTATAATTAAATCCAAATACGGCACACTGATCAGTACAATATCGCATTCACCACCCCCTGGGGCACGTTCGTGTATCAGGTAATGCCATTCGGTCTTAAAAATGTTGGATCCAATTTCCAGCGGGCCATGAATTATATTTTTCATGACTTGGCACACCTCATCCTAGCCTACTTGGACGACCTCACTATTAGATCCAAGAAGCGATCTGATCATCTTGAGGATCTGCGATAGGTATTCCAATGATGTCGACAATACAACCTATGCTTGAATCTCCTCAAGTGCATCTTCTGTGTCATGGCAGGACAACTTCTAGGTTTTATTGTGTCCCAACAAGGTATTAGAGTGAACCCCCTCAAGTTCCAAGCTATTAAAGAGGTACCACCACCTCGAACCCTCAATAAACTCCAAAGCTTACAAGGAAAGGCCAATTTTCTAAGATGCTTCATCCCAGACTATCCCACTTGCGCTCAGGGATTCCTATGCCTCCTCCATCAAGACATCCCATTCAAATGGGACGATCAAGCCCAAAAATTATTTGAGGCACTGAAAGGAACTTTATCTTTAGCGCCACTAATCAGTCCTCCAAACTACGAAAAGGATTACACCCTGTATCTATCATCATTCAAGATGACTCTGGTCGGGGTGTTAATCCAAGAGGGCCCCGATGGGAAAGAACACGTAATTTATTACATCAGAAAAAATTTATCAATCCCCGCATTAAGATATGAGCCTGAAGAGAATACTTCCCTAGAATTAATACACACAATCCAAAAACTTCGCCACTAGATTATCTTAAGGACGACAACATTCATCAAAGAGATATCAACCCCATGAGATACCTGCTCACCCGCCGTTTGATGAACCATAAGTACGCTCGCTAGATAGTTATACTGCAAGAGTTCGAATTACAGTTTAGCTGCCCCAAAAGCAAGAAGGCTTTAATTTTAGCCGATTTCATCATTAACCTCCCAAGTCATACCAAAGGATCGCCAGTCAATGACTCACTACCGGACGAACATCTCTTCCTAGTGACGACCGACGACCCTTAGTACAGAGATATTCTCTTATTCCTACAAACCCAAAAGTTCAAAGCAAAGCTCACTCATGACGACCACAGGCACATCCGCCACCAGGCCCCCCGATACCCCTTCATGGGAGATGCCCTTTATCGACAGGGCATCGACACCATTTTACATCGATGCCTCACTCATGACCAAGTTGAGCAAGCCCTTAATTACTATCACAGTGGAGCTTGAGGTGGCCACCTATCTGGAATGGCCACTGCCCAAAAATTTCTACAAGCAGGATATTTTTGGCCCACGTTATTTTGTGACTGCATCTCAACAATAAAAAGGTGTGAGCGATGTCAATGCTTCGCTCACAAGGCAAGAGCGCCACCCACTCCTCTGCACCCCATCAGTCACTGGTCCTTTCTGCAAATGAGGGATTGACTTCATGACTTACAACCCCATGTCGTCAGGAAACCACAAATACATTATTGTGGTCATCGAGTATTTCACCAAATGGGCAGAGGCCATTCCCACAAACAACAACACGGCAGAAACCGCTACACGGTTTCTGTTCAACCATGTCATCACCCGCTTTGGTGTACCAAAAGAGTTAGTCTTTGACCATGGAAAACACTTTGAAAACAAGGTTTTCCAAGAGCTATCTAATCACCTCTAATTCACACATGAATTCTTTTAACCGTACTACCCCCATGTTGAAGATTGCAACAAGAAACAGTGAAGGAGGCATCCTGAAACATCATTCCTAATCCTAGTTGGAAAATAATCACCTAAACTAGGTGGGGCCCACACAGGTGATTTTTGGCGCAAAGTCTATTTTTAGACATGTCGATCATATTCTATGAGTTGCAGGATGCTATTTGTGGATGGTTGGTCAAGTTGGAAAAATAGATGGACTTCTATTTTTAGACATATTGGGCGGAATCTATTTTTAGATTTCTAGTCTAAAAATAGATATGTTGAATATTATTAGCTCTTAATAATATTTGGACTCTAAACATTATCTTATTCTCTTGGAGCACTTCAGTTAAGTGCACAGATGTGGCACAGGAGCTAACAGAAGGAATTACGCTATTCCTAAGGGTTTATTGGAGCTATTGCATGGAGGACTTCAGTTAGAACTCATGTGACAGAGTTTGGTGGAGTTGGAGAAGTAGTTGATGGAGTTGTGTTCAGTTTAACTCAGTTAGACACAGTTGAGCTAGTTGTATCTAGTCTAACTGATTGATACACTAGTGAGAGTGGTGTGAATTAATTAATAATTAATTCACTAAATAATAACTCATTAATCAACTAAAGAATACATCAATTAACTACAGTGCATGGACAGTTTCAGTGGAGACCAATGGAGAGGTAGGTGAAAGAGCAAGTGTGACTATCAGTTATGACTATAGTGTTGCATTGTTTGCACCACAAATTTAGTGGAGATGCCTTTAAGGATTGCGTGAGCAAGGCTGGAGCAATTCGAGTTCATCCAAAGCCATTCTTCAGCAAGGATTGCGCAGTAGAGGCAGGCTAGCAGGTGGCAAAGATCGGTGCATGGATTTACAAGATCGGGCCTGATTAGTGTGTAGCGATTGGACTGTACTGAGAGCTTGTGATAATCTTGGTATGAGGATTGTTACATGATCTCTATGATATATATTATATACAGATAGTTGGGGTTTTTAGCTTCAGGCTCTCCCGTTAAACAGTTGTGTTAATGTGTGTGATTTTTTATGGTTTCATGTGTGCATGCAATTGATTTAATTTCTACATGTGATGATCAATAGTGGAATAGATTCTATATTGTGCATGAAGTTAAAATAGTGTGTGATCAGGAGAATATTGGACATATGCATGCGTAGTGCATATAATTTCTACATGGTATCAAAGCTAGGTTGATCAGTGGAGCAATTGCAATTATTGAAACAGTTGAGTTTTGTGCTGGTGGAATTTGAAATTGCTGCAGAGTTTTCTTGGTGTCGAAGTTGAGCATTCTTTGAAATGTCTTTAAACGGATTGCGATTGGAGTATGCCCTTGAGGGCAGCTCAAATTATATTGCATGGAAGGACAGGATGGAGGCGGTGCTAGAGGATAATGGGTTGAAGGAGTTCATAGATGTTGAAATTCCTAAACCGGGTTCTAGCGATGCAGCCGCACTTGACGCATGGCAAAAGAAGGTAGCAAGGTGTCGAAGGATTCTGTTGGAAGGTGTGAAGGATGAAATTGCGTCCATCCTTCATGGTAAAGCCACTCCATTCTTGATGTGGAAGGCTTTGACAGAATTTTTCCAAAGCAGAAGTGACCAGAGGAAGTTGGCGCTTAAAGACAAGCTCAGTAAAATAAAAATGGAGAAGAATGACACTATTCCGGTATACTTGACAAAGTTTTTCCACTGCAGGGATGAGCTTGGGAGTGTAGTAGTTAGTGTGGATGAAGAATACTTGGTGAGCTTGGCTCTTCTTGGGCTTCCGAAGAGTTGGCATAGCTATGAGGACTCTGTCAATGGTCGGGAGAAACTGCTAGGATGGGAGCGACTTTGGTCAGATCTTGTGCAGGAGGAGATAAGGTGGAGTACCAAGGATGGCTCTTCATCAAAGAATGATGATGAAGAGGATTTCACTTTAGCTTCCAAAGCAAGGAAAGGGAAGGAGAATAAAAATCCTTCTCAATCCAATGCGGATGGCAAAGAGCGTGACATGTCCAAAGTGAAGTGTTTTCACTGTCACGAACATGGGAATTTCGCCACACATTGTCCACAGAAGAAGAAGAACAAGCAGGCTGCCAGAGCTGCATCTGGTGAGGCTCTTACCTCGCAATTTGAGCTAGACTTCTCATTGATCGCATGCATGGTGTCTAGTGCATTGGGATCAGGGTGGTATTTTGATAGTGGCGCTTCCTTTCACATGACGGGAGATGTGAACCTTTTCAGTGACTTGGTGGAGAAAGATCTCCAGTTGCATGTTGAGTTGGGTGACAATGGACGATACAATGCGACCAGCATTGGTACCATTACCTTTCAGAGGGAGTCAGGTAACCTCATTCTTTTACAAGATGTAGTGCATGTTCCAGGTTTAAAGAAGAATTTAATCTCAGTCGCAATGTTAGAGGATAAAGGGTATGATGTTGTCTTTAGTGAACGAAAAGTTTTCCTTCGGTACAAAGAAATAAGAAAAGTCAAGAAGGTTGGGATTCAAGCCGAGAATCTCTATAGATTTGAAGTCGATGGGATTTATACGGAGCTTCCTACTGTTGGGAAGTGCAAGAAATCCGTGCAATTGAAGCTTGATAGGGAGCAGGATTTGCATGCAGGTAGCAGTGAACCTCGAGATGTGGAGTAGCCACAAGATGAGGATCATGGAGTGGGAGAAACCACTCATGTAGAGAAATTTCATGCCAGATGGGCAGAGGGAGTGCATGCAGTTATACCACCAGGTGAGAGGTGGGGCGACATGCATGAGTAATCCCAAGAGGAGATTTCTGGGAAAGATTCATTGAGATGGTGTGGATCTCATGAATTGATGGCTATGAGGTGCCCATAGAGCAGCAGTAGCATGATCAGTTGGATTGATGCAGGCAGATCAAAGTGACAGTGTTGGATACTGGAGCGCGGTTCAGAGTTGACAGCAAGTGCAGAGTGCATGGGTGCAGAGTTCAACAACGCAGTGGTTCTTGAAGACATGTGCAGTAGCTAAGCAGAAGTCGAAGACTTTGATGATAGATGCATCATATTGATTGAGTTTTTTGGAGCCTATTCAGTTTCGGAAGAATTGCAGAGCAGATGCATGGAGTTGCATGGCGCTTGCAAAGGTTGCAAGGCGAATACATGGAGTTGCATGTTGCATGCAAAGACAATCCTTTCTTTTTGAGAGGGAGTGTTGAAGATTGCAACAAGAAATAGTGAAGGAGGCATCCTGAAACATCATTCCTAATCCTAGTTGGAAAATAATCACCTAAACTAGGTGGGGCCCACACGGGGTGATTTTTGGTAGCAGTCTATTTTTAGACTATGTCTATTTTTAGACATGTCGATCATATTCTATGAGTTGCAGGATGCTATTTGTGGATGGTTGGTCAAGTTGGAAAAATAGATGGACTTCTATTTTTAGACATATTGGGCGGAATCTATTTTTAGATTGCCAATCTAAAAATAGATATGTTGAATATTATTAGCTCTTAATAATATTTGGACTCTAAACATTATCTTATTCTCTTGGAGCACTTCAGTTAAGTGCACAGATGTGGCACAGGAGCTGACAAAAGGAATTACGCTATTCCTAAGGGTTTACTAGAGCTATTGCATGGAGGACTTCAGTTAGAACTCATGTGATAGAGTTTGGTGGAGTTGTAGAAGTAGTTGGTGGAGTTGTGTTCAGTTTAACTCAGTTAGACATAGTTGAGATAGTTGTATCTAGTCTAATTGATTGATACATTAGTGAGAGTGATGTGAATTAATTAATAATTAATTCACTAAATAATAACTCATTAATCAACTGAAGAATACATCAGTTAACTACAGTGCATGGACAGTTTCAGTGGAGACCAGTGGAGAGGTAGGTGAAAGAGAAAGTGTGACTATCAGTTGTGACTATAGTGTTGGATTGTATGCCTTTAAGGATTGTGTGAGAAAGGCTGGAGAAATTAGAGTTCATCCAAAGCCATTCTTCAGCAGGTATTGCGCAGTAGAGGCAGGCTAGCAGGCGACAGAGATCAGTGCATGGATTTGCAAGATCGGGCCTTATTAGTGTGTAGCAATTGGACTGTACTGAGACCTTGTGATAAGCTTTGTATGAGGATTGTTACATGATCTCTAAGACATATATTATATACATATAGATGGGGTTTTAGCTTTAGGCTTTCCTGTTAAACAGTTGTGTTAATGTGTATGAATTTGTATGGTTTCATGTGTGCATGTTATTGATTTAATTTCCGCATGTGATGATCAATAGTGGAATAGATTCTGCATTGTGCATGAAGTTAAAATAGTGTGTGATCAGGAGAATCTTGGACATATGCATGCATAGTGCATATAATTTCTACACCCCAATCCAACGGACAGGTAGAAACTGTAAAAAGAGTACCATTAGTATGAATCTTTTGTCATAAAAGACCACTTTAGCTATGCATAACAAATAGCCCTAACATCGATTATGGCTGCCAAATATCTTTAAATTTGCAATTAGATGATCCAAATAACGTTGCACAAATCCAAATCTAAGCATAAAATACATTATGCAGATAAAGTAAAATGTCACTCCATGCATCCAATAGACAAGACAAGAACAATGTATTTGAAAGAATTTTTATATTATATTAAAAAGGGGGCACCTGAGAGGAAAACAAGAAAGGTGTTTTCCGGTTCTCCTCAATGGGATGGGTTCTTGAAAGTCCTCAACGTTTCAGATCTAAAATTCCTCTCTCTTGTTGTTGTAGAAAACCCAAACAAACATAGAACTCAATGGGAGCTCGTAAGGCAAAAATGGAGAATGTGACCTAGTATAGATCCAGAGTGATCTAATGCAATGGAGGTGACTAATTAATGGGGAAAACCCTTCTATTTATAACAAATATTAGGGCGGTCTAGAACTCAGTGCATGAATAAAATATTATTAATCGAATTCTAGAACCACCCTTTAGGAATATTTTATTATATTTGTTGGAGGGAAAAGGATTTTTGACTTGGGTCAATTCCTTTATTTATAAATAATAAATAATAAATAATTTATTTATCATTTTAGGGAAATGATGGGAATATAATTAAATAAATAATGGTTTATTTAACTATTTATGGATGATTTAGTCAAATTTAACTAATAATATTATTTAAATAATGATTTAAATAACTTATTCTTAGGAAATAATTAAATAAATAAGGATTTATTTAATTGATTTCCTTGTTTTGGGTTAAATATGACCGGGAAATGTAAACAAATAAGTTATTTCACATGGTGAAAGAAATTTTACTTAGGGTAAAATTGGTCTTACATGGTGTACTTGGGTTCATCTAATAATAATAGGTTAGATGACCAAAAAATGGTGTAACAGATTTCCCCCCAACGTACGAGTGTTAGGAGCAAATCGTATGACCGAAGTACGTTGTAAGAACTCAATCACTAGATATCGAGAGGGAAGTGAGAGAGAGAAATGTAAGGTTGTCTGATGTGCTAAAGGACTAGACCCTGAGGAGATGAGACTTACAGGTGCAACAAGTCTCTAGTTTATGAAGTGGTACCTGTGCTAAAGGCGGCGGGGGAGGCATACCTATGCCCGCCGAGACAAAGTACAAAGAATAGGAAGTCCAGTAAACAAGGAACCGAACCAGGAAGAATATGTTGGCATAAATAAGAGCCAGAAAAATAGAATGATAGATCCCACATACATGTTATGCCTGGAATAACCGTCAGTACTTATACAATAAGATTTTAGTACATGAGATACAAATACGCCCAAATGCCCCCTACACACGGGGAAAGGCTCGCAAAAGCTGACTGATACATGCAAATTGAAGAGGCGATGCAAGTGGCTGAGGCCAATATCATCAAATGGGAGGAGTTGCATCAAGGGCTGAAATGAAGAAGTCATCCGGGCATGTGGGGGGCTACCTGCAGGGCCACCCCCTCATGAGGGTTGAGACATCTCACACACACTCGGGAATCACCAAGAGCTGCTGCTGCATCACTGGACTATCAAGTGTATAGATCATGATCATGTTGAAAAAGAGCCCAAACCAAGGTACACTACCCCCTAGACCTGGCTTCTGGAGTAAATGAGTTGATGTCGACAGAAGTAGGTTCGCCATAGGTGAGATAATAAGGGAATCTCAACTAAGGCACGGGAGAAAATATTAGAGCGACTAATAGACAGACACTGATGATGATAATGAGATGAGGGATACTGAGTAGCGGATGGACGACTTCCCTTGTTAAAGCATAATGGGTATGAATGGCTTAGCAGCAACTGACGCAATATCAGGGAGGATAAGTGATAATGATACGGAAGGCAAAAATGTGCAACACGAGAGAGGGACCAAGCGATGCAGGATAGAGGGCTATAGTGGGAAATAAAAGGGCTCGATCTAGACTCCATGACGGATGATGACTTAACTCGGATGCTCTAAACAAGGGCGACTCGATGGTGCTTCCACACAGAGAAGGTCTAATGGGGGACCATAAAAACATGAGTACAAGATGGTATCTCATGACGAAAATCTACACGAGCAAAGCCAAGTAAAGAGGTAAAGTGGTGCCCCAAGTACAAGCGTTGTAAGTGAAGAATTCCGATTGGAAGGAGAGAAGAAGGGACCCTTCGTGGACAAAATGTGTCTTGGTGAAGTATCCAAACATGAAAAACTAACAGATGCCCATTTGAGTGCTCGGTGAGAGCTTTCCAATGGTGTGTCAAACGGGGCTACGGTTTGGTCGTAGCGGGCGAAAGAAAAAACAGGGGTTTTTCTTCTAATAAGGCATTTTCCCTCCAAAATCATTCATTTTCTTGTGCAGCTGTGGTGAATGTGGAGAGGAGGGAATACCCTAAATCTTGTGGCGATCGTAGCGGACAAACCGACCGTTGGAATCGCAATCTGTCAGTTGCAGGGAAGAGGCCTAATCCTACTCTTTGTTTTTTATGGATTCAAAGTTTAGATTAGGGTTTTAAATCTTAGTAACTACTCCTACTTCATCATTATGGTCGGGTCGCACTTTTTGGGGGAAAAACTGCCACCTAGGACGCAGGTTTTGGCCTAAAAAGTGCGACCTGGCCCAGGATTTGGCCAGAAAGTGTGACCTGTTAGATGGGTGTGGTTTCGGTGCTGTTATGGGCTGAGATTCAGTTTTGGTGTAAGGAAATGGAGTTTTTTTTATCTATAGACTGATAAAGATGATGGTTTTGTGCAGATATGGCAGATATACGGATCAAATGGAGGGAGAGAGACCTAGGTACATTACGGACGGAAATCCAAGTGGATCAGTGTGTCCGTCGTGCATTAGCTAGGTTTGGGGTTCTGAAATTTGTGGAGAACCCTTTGATGAGGGCTAGTGAGCCTTTGTTGGCTCGGATTATCAGTTATTGGGATCCAGACCATGAGGTGTTTTTAGTGCAGGAGCACAGGATTGAGCTGACTGTCCAGGATCTGTATTTCCTGACTGGTCTCCCGCCATTAGGGATGGTGGGAAATACACATCCAGTGTTACCGTGAGGGCATAACATCATGGAGTTTGTTGAGCGACATTTTCGACCAGGTGTCCGAGTCAAAGGGACTCGGATATCGATTGGGGATCTAGAGAGGTTGGAGACCCGGGCAGTGGCAGCAGCAGTGTTGTGGATTTTGGGCAGCCAGGCATTCCATCACATCACTGGAGGGAAGATGATGATTGTAGAGAGTGTGTTGGGTGGGACCTACTATGGGTGGGTCCAGATGATGTTGGTTTCGGTGAAACGACAACTGTCGCTATGCAAGCGGCAAGTGAATCATGATTGTGCCTATGGGATAGTATTGTGCTCTTTCTTCTTTGAGAAGATCCCGACCTTACGACCTCGTATACAGTTACCTGATGGGGGTCCGAGAGAGCCCCGGATGTGTCGATGGGGACGACTACTGTGTAGAGGAGGGGGAGGGGCGGTCGGACGGTTGTTCCGACCAGAGTTCTTCGCCCAAAGGGATCAGATGCCATTATACATAGACAACTATCCCTATAGTGGGATGAGTTGTTGGGGAGATCCGGACTTGCCGCTTCCACTTGGTCGAGTATGGGGGCCCGATGGTAAGTGACAAGAAACTAATCTGTTATGTGCATTTTAGAGTTTGTGACTAGTATTCATGGTACTAATCCTTATATTTTTTGGAATGCAGATATAGCTCCAGTAAAACCGGCCGAATATATGGGACGACCTGCAGCAGCAGGAGCTACAGGTGCAAGTGGATCAAGGACGGCACAAAACAAGGATATGGCCGTTCTGTTGGAGGAAATCCGTTGTAGATGTGAGGGGCTATTGACCGGTGTGTCGCAGCGTGGTTGGAAAAATTTAGACGACCAGTACATAGAGTTATGTATTGGGCTACCCTCGGAATGGCGAGGTATCATGCGACGCATGGTGATGGCCGGTCAGACTGTGCGTGATCTACGAGCTGCGAGAGCAGAGCCATTGGCTCGGGATCCTCCAGAGAGTGATTAGATGTAGGGCAGGTGGCGCCCCCCAGCGTCTATGTAGGGGCAAGTGGTGCCCCGCATTTTTGTAGTTCTGTTTGTTGTAACATGCTATGGGCATGTCATATGTTTTAGAGTAGATGGACTCTAAAAACACATGTTATATGATATATATGATTTATATACATTTTGTTGATGATGTTAAATGTTATTGTCTTGTGTGTGATGAATTCCAGTCTATAACATGATTTGCGATTTTATCTACGTAGTGATTTTGACTTCTAAGGATATGGTGGAAAGTAATGGATCTAAATTCAAAGTTTCACTCGTAAATATCGTCTAAACAGGATAGGGTTATGCACACGATAGACACCATTAAGTTGTAAGACAAGAAGCAGGGAATCTAAATGAACGTGCAGATGGAGGATGTGATGAGAGAGGGCATCGGCTAAGAGACCACGTATTGCATCATATTCGGCCTGATTATTGGTGGCATTACCAATGCAGACCCCATTTGCAAGAACCAGGGTATGCAAGGGGGTAAAGATGGCCCATGCTGCCGAAGCAAGATTCCGGGAATAGCGACTTGCCCCATCGGCATAGCCAAGATAATGTGTAGACGATAGGGCCTGTGGAATAGTATCACAAGACAAGAAATGGGAGGGATGAGAATAAGGATGGCAGCGTGAGTATAGGGTAGACATCCACTGATGACTATGGGAGAAAGTAGTCCGGGTAGGAAGTCTAGGAGTCATAGATCGACTAGAGGGAGATGAATGATAACTATGGGATGAAGAGCGGGAACTCAGGCTGTGAAGAACATCATAGATACGAATGGTATGATCGTGATTATGGAAGGAAATGGAAAGGTCAAGGAAACCACATGACACTGCAAAGCTACCTAAATCATCAGTATGGGAAGAGAGGCGCAGGTACGGGTCATCACGGGGAATGACAGAAGAACAGGTAAAAAGATGGTCAAAGCATGAAGAGCCCGAGAATGTGGCTGTAGGGAAATCAAGTAAAACAAGTGGAGTGGATTCAGAGGGAATGTACTCTGAGGTTCGTGCGGATGATGATAGGTATAGGAGGGGGGCAGCAGGTTCCGACATCTCAACATCAAGGGGAGGAATGTCAATGGTAGCAAGGGGATCCTCGAGTAGACCTGACGCATATTGAGCAAGGATGGGAGAGGCGGATTGATTTTGTTCAACTTCGTACTCGCGAATGACCTCTAAAGAGGCGTGGTAATGCGTGAGGTGAGGAAAATGGTGAGAATAATGGCCATGGACACCACACAGAGCACAGGGTTTGTTGGTGTGAAGATTCTTTGGGTTCTTGGCTGCGAATGAGGAAGAAACAGAGGTTTTGGGGACCGTAGATTCAGGGAATGCGACTTTAACCATGGGTTGGATACGGGGCAACTCAGGACAAGTATGGGTGGGATGACCTTCACACAAGGCACAAGGCTTGGCGGGTAGGGGGGGGTAGGGTCGGGTGTGGTGGCCTTGTCCTTGGATGCCCCCTTGCGAGTTTTTCTTTTCTTGCCTGTAGCTGTCGTAGCATGAGGAGGGTCCTGCGGAGGGCTAGGGGCACTGTAGCAGTGGAAGGAGCGAAGGGAATCGGTTGTACGGGTGTCACAGCAATGTATGGTTTGGGGTGGCCCGGTGGGGTCTCAGCTAGAGGAGTAAGATACCATACTGGTATTCCTAAGGTTAAATTAGGGAGGGAAAGGGTGGCCATGACGGGAACCGAATAGACTCCGGGGGGGGACCAAGGAAAGGTATCTGACCGGCGGGGTAATGGCCAGGAGGGACGGCTCCCATATGGTGGAGACCTGAGGGAACCGACTTAGGAGGGAAGGGAGGTTCCTGAGTGTGAGGGTGATGGGAAGGTCCAGGAAAGAGAGGGTTGGTCGACTGAAGCGAAGGACTAGGAGCAGGTTGCGGTGGGCGAGATTGAGGTTGTTGACTAACCAAAGCAGGTTGTGGAAGGTCTACCTGAGACGAGTGCATCATGCAAACATTTTCTAAGCTGGGGTTAGAGACAGGAGGAGGGGGAGGACCTGGAAAAGTGCCAAGCAAGGATTAATCTTTGTAGACGCCAGGGGAAACACTGGTCAAAGAATCAATAGTTTGCTTATTGGTGACAGTAGAGATGGTGGACTCAGGGGAGGTCTGAGATTTTGGTTCATGGTAGGTCAACTGGTCAATAATGACAATCTTGCCATTATGAGGGAAAAACATCTTGCGGTGGCCTGCAGATGGGACAGCAGACATGGCATAGGTGTAACTACGCCCCAAAAGAATTTTGTAGTCAAGAGGGGAATCGATAACTTCAACGTCAACACAAACAGTCTTACCTGCAAGGGTAATAGGACAGTTATGGAAAAGGCCTATGGGCTGGGAGACATGGCCATCCCACGCACGAAGGGTGATTGTGGAAGGGGCCAGCTCAGAAGATCCAAGTTGTTTGCAAACCGAAGCAGACATCACACAGGTAGATGCCCCCTCATCAATAATACATCGAGCGACGTTGGCATTTCGGATTTTGACTGGGATTTGGAAAGCAACAAAAGGAGGAAGAGGGGGATGTTCTGACTGGCGAGCGTCGAAAAAAATCAATTGGTCATCAGCAGGATCTACAGCACCCAAGACAGATAGTAGAGCCTTCTTTTGAGAAGGACACGATTGGAGGAGTTCCAGTGTTGAAATGGTAGCAGGAGATTGTGCCAGATCATCTACTATGCTGTATGAATGGGCAACCTGACCAGACGCAGCATTTCAGCTTAATGGGCCCTTAGGAGTCTTGGTATGAACCTCAGCTTTGGGCGGAGGGATTTGCAAGGGACCATTGGGTGTCGATAGAGGCTCTGTAGGACCTAAAGATGGGGACTCGGAGACAGACAGAACGAGAGGCGTGGAATACTGAAGGGACCGAGTTTGAACGTTAAGGTCGACGGTGAGAGGTTGGTTAGAGGCCATCATGAGGATCTGGTAATCGGAGGAACTAGAAGGGGAAGGTTGAGTGGTTACCGGGGCATGAGGTGATTGAGTGGCCACAAATCCTTGTTGAGGGAAAGGATCGGTAAACACAGCGGGTTGAGAAGTAGCTGGATTGGGAGGGATAGTAGGGGAGGAGTGTTGTCCCCGCACGGTGGCTTGAGACTCCCACATCTACCGCATTTGTGGTAATAAGGGACAATCGTGAGTGTAATGACCATAAACACCGCAACACGAACAGGGCTTATTGGTGCGAAGCAGCCTGTCCAGCTTGGGCTGAGAGCCTTGTGGCTGGTTGGCAGTGGTAGAGTCAATACTTGTAGGATTGGATCCACGATTAATAGAACCGGATTGATTGCGTTTCCTCTTTCTTTGAGAAGGAAGAAGATTAGTTGCCCCCTGCTGCGCAAATACTTGCCCTGGAGGGGGTAGTAAGTGTGGTTGCGGGGGTGGAGAAGGCAAGGGAGTGGGAGGTCCAAATGCTGGAGGAGCTGGGACACTAGGCTGTGGGTAAGGATAAGGGTTAATATAGGAAACATTGAGGTAAGTGGGAGTGGGGGAAAAAGGAGGAGGCATGTCGTATCCTAAATACATGCTACCTGGAGGGGGAAAAGTGTTGGAGGTGCTGGCCCCTACTGGAGGGAAACCATAGCTCATTAGAGGCTGAGCAGAGGTATGTGAAAGAGCTCCAATGATACCATCGGCAGAGGGAGATGCCCCCGGGGTGTTAGCGCCGCCGGGCTTGGGGAGGTCAGGAAGGACAGTATAAACATAACCAGATTGAGCGTAAATAAAGACATATTTCAAGGCTATTTGGAGGGCGGCTTCTTCAGTTTGAGGGAAATGGGAGGCAACATCTTTGCCAATAGGAGGTAAGAGAGAACGAAGGAACCAGTCCATATAAACCTGATCTTCAAAGGGAGGAGCGCGACATAAGCTTCTTCTTCACCGCCATTCCTGGACATGGGCGGAAAGGCAGGTCGAAGAGGATTGACGTTGTTATCGCCTAAATCTACCTCAGGCTGAAGGAAGGCAGAGTTCAGGGTAACATCAAACCACGCTCAGTCTGGTAGCTAGCCCTACCAGATCAGGAGAGGGCTCTCTCCAGGTCAATCTCAGCAAAAATAATCAATAAGGCTTGAGATGACTTGAAATAAAGGCTAATTTTAGGCTAGGTATATAGGTGAAGGATTTTGATTTTGATTTTGGGGGGTTTTGTTGGAATCAAAGGGAAAGGCAGTTTTGGGTCCAGGGATGAGGCCTAGTTTTTGCAGAGTTCTGAATGGGGCAAGGAAGGAAATTGTTTTGATGCTTTGGATTGAATGAATGGATAGTTCAGACCGGTGAGGAGTTGAAGAGGGCAAGAGTCTTTCAAGAATCCTCTTCAAACAAATGAAAACATGGAAAATTAAACAAAACTGAAGGCAGAGCAAAGCAATCTAATGAATTCCACCTTTATCACTCATTTGTTTAATTTAAGAAGAAAGGAGAAGGGAAATGATACACATAAACATCAATGAACTTACAATCACATAGAGAAACACACCATCAAAACACAAAGCCACATGGATCCCAAAGAGTGCTGCAAACCCTGGTCTATTCCTTTGCCAAAATTGCAGAGATGAAATGTACAATGAAGTGCCAAGCAATCCCAAGTGTCCAACCCTGAAAATGACTGAAGAACTACAAGATATAGACATACCTAACTCAACCCCATGCCTCTAGGGGTCGATATCATAATTCTAGGAGCTATTTCAACCATATCTAAACTAAGAACTGGAAAATAGGCAATGAAACAACTTGCCTCTATATGATAGGAAACTGATTCATTCACTTACATTTCACTTTTTGGTGAATGAATCTACTAAGATGAGTAAAAATGTGCCAAAATTACATCAAATTCATGAAATTACATCAAGTTACATCAAGAGTTACATGAAAAAGTCAAACTAGCCAAAACTAGGCGAAAATCTGAGCTGCTGAGTGAAAAATAGGCCAAATTTCCCAATGCGCCGCGCCTGAAATCTGTATGCGTAGCACAACTTTGAGGCTGATTTTGAGGGCCTTCCCGAAGTCCAAATTGAGTGTAGGATAGCTCGTTGGAAAGATATGCCAATCTACTTTCCAACCCAAATGGAATTTCTGAATTATGTTTCCATTTTCCCCTCCAAAAATCAAATCTCCCAACACTGCTTCCTGTGTGTCCAAAAAGTGGCAGAAAGGTCATTTTTAGGGTGTTTTTTACCCTTTAGGCAACCCAAAACTTGTCAAAATCCTTAGGTAATGGATATGAATGCAGAAATTTTGATGAAAAATATAGAAATGCAAAGTTTTCCTCAAAAGGAGCTGCCAATTATAAGCGCGCGCCAAGTGGCGCTACGTGTCGGGCGGAAAAATCTGTGTTTAGGCCAAAAAATTCAAAATTGACAAAAAGTTTCCCAAATTTCTTGAAATTTGGGCTGAATGTCCACCATCAAGCACTATCTTGGGCCAAATAATATTTGGCCAAAATTTGGAGTCTATCATGCCTTTTGCGACGCTTTAGTGCTCTCTTTAGTCTTGCTTTCAGGATCTTGATCCTCGCTTTACCAACATGATTTCGTGCCCAATAATGGTTCTTCATGTGCCTGAGCATGTTCTTTTCCTTTTTTTCATTCTCCAATAGCTTCTCAAGATTAATATTGACCCTCTCAAGCCAAGTCTCTCTATCAGCCTCAGTCTCCCGCTCAATGGGTGTCATCTCGGTTTGGCTTCTTTGAGCAGCTTACCGGTTCTCATGGATGTTTTGCAACTCAATGATTGTTTGTTGATCTTCTAACTGTTTGTTTCACTGCTCCATGTAATTTATGATCCATTGGGCTCTCTTCAATTTGACGTTCAATGTGTCAATCTCCGCCTTCTGCTCCTAAATAGTCTCTCTCAACTTTGAGGTTGGAGAGCTCAAATCCTCATCAATAAGTACGAAATCAATATCTTGGCCTTGTGAAGGGCCCTCATCCTGCATAGGCATCTTACCTCTATCCTGTACCTGTACCTATGCTGCTGATGATGGCAACAAGACCCCTTCCACCCCAGGTGGAGATAGTACTTGTCGGGCTGCTGCAAATAATACTCTGGTGCCTCTCTGATAAGTAACAAACACTGGCACACTGATAGGCTCTGTCTCGTGACCTTAAGGCTGATGAGAAGGTTCACCTGGCTCATGAACAACCTCCGGAGGAACCTGAGGAGCTATGAAGAAATCACGGGAAATGAAATCCTCCCATGAAATGCCCTGTAATCCAAGCTGATGTACAACCACGATCTTGATGAGTGCATAGTGATAAATACTGGTGTACTGCTGCTCGGGAGTTTTCTTCTGCACAAGAGTGGTCATTCTCTAGATATTCTGGCATATAAAATAAGGTATGTTCATCATCCTTACTCTAGTGAAATGCATCAATAACCTGATGTGGTAGGCATAGAGGCATGAAAAACGGCCCTCACAACTGAAATATCTGATAATGAGTTTCATCAGAGGCGCATAGGATTCCTTCAGGAACCGGAATGGAAACACCCTGCTGAGTTGCCTCACAAAGCTAGGCCTGATGTATGGTTCATAATGCACTCTGTCAACCTGCTATCTTTTGTTCCACTTTTCACCCACATTTGGTATCCCGGTTGCTTGAGAGATGGTTTCCGGTGTCAAAGTGAAATTCACACCAGCAAGAGTTACCTGACCATCATGTAAATGCAATACAAACAAACGAGCCAACCCCTGATGATGATGAATCCTAGCAATCATCTCACAATACTAACAGCATGTCTGATCTCGAAAACATGCCATGGCAAGTGGGCAAGCCTGCAATTGAGTCAATGAGGTGGGCTCTTCTCTCACATGTTTGCCACCTTTACGAGGCCTTCTAGGTGCATATAGCTCAGTAGTAGAATCACTATCTCTGTCATATGATGTATCAGTTTCTATCTCCATGATGTCCATGCAAGGTGTATTTTGGCTTATATGAGATGAAAATGAGAATTTGGTGCTTTGTTTCAATTGCCAAATATGTGTCAAAGGGGAGGAACTATAGGAGAAATAGGGCAGTGGGAACAATGGGATTTAATTAAGTGATAATTTTCCTTTTGGAATTTTGACAAATGTAGGGACAATGGACAGCCACTTGACTGTTTGGGAAACTTGGGGTTTGGGAATTTTTATAAGTGAGATGGGAAAGGGAGAATGATAGGAAATGAAAGGATTTAGGAATAGGGATAAGGGGCTTAGGAGTAAATGAATTTTAGAGATGTAGGGAGATGGGAAATGGACTGCAATGATAGTATAATAGTGAGAGGGAGGAATAATCAGTGAGGAATGAACAAGTTTGGCACCACAAAATTATTTTAAAACACCAACTTCAAACCCTAAGAGAGCACTTCAACAAGATGATAGGGTTTGGCCTTTGTGTATTCAAATTCTCAAAACCAATCACACAACCAACAGCAAGCACAAGTCATGGGCCATGAAAGATTGCATGAACTTACTTGGAGCGAGAAGGACCGAGCCAATTTGGATTTTTGTGAAGCAAATGACAAAATTTTGGTTGTCTGCCCTGTGCGCTGCGACAGTGGTTCAGTGCGCCGCGACCGTTGTATGCGCCGCGCCAGTTCAAAAATGCACAGTGGTGAGCGGCCCTGTGCGCCGCACTCAACCAATGCGCCGCGCCCAACGCCCAGTGCGCCGCGACAGTAAACTTCACCCATAGTCCGCCCTTCAAACATTGTTTCGCCCTCCATGATTTGTCTTGGCTCAATGATGTCTCTTGGTATGCAAATGGATTGTTGAATATTAAAATATATTATATATATCAAAGAATTTTATTTTTCATTTGGGCAAACCCACTTTTGTAATGTTTGAACTTTGACACTTTTTAAATAAACTTTCATGGAGTACTTTACAACTGAAGAAACTTTGAAAATTACATTGCATTTATTACAAACGATGAAATAGACGATTTTTCTTCAAAAGAGAGTTTTGAAGAAAAATCATTATGAAGCATTATGACGATGAAATTTTTGCACTGATACCTTATTTGAGGCTTCCTCATGTGCCTGCTGACATTATTAGACATTCTGAAGACTAAATTAACAAAACCCTAGACCTAATGAGATTAAAAACCCTAAAATGACTCTTTGTCAAACAGGAGGCCAAACATGACTGTAAATGATTTTGATGAACAAACACGGACCAACAGGTACATGAAATGAGGGATATGAGTGACAAGACCTTATCGTCAGATGATCCATGCTCCTAATGGAATGCAGTTGACTGAACTGAGTGAGACACCTAAAATGAAATGCAACAAGAGAAATTTGATCTCTGATGGAGGGATGAAGATACCGACTCTAACATTGGCTCCAATGGGGATGGTAGCTCCTTGGAGGTCCCAAGAACTACAAATTTCTGGGAGAGTAGGAAGTGCCTTCGTCCATTGGGCTATGGAGTCCATAACTTCGACAAATCAACACAAGAATCTTGACTCATTTTATTGACTGAAAATTGACTCAAACCGACTCAATTTTGAAACCAAAATGACTAAAATACTCGAGTTGACAAACTCAAACCAAAAATAAAATCATTCTTCAGAATTATAGCCTTCACCTCGGGCCCCAAACTAAAGAAAAGATCACAATACACACTTGCAATGAAACTGAAATAAAATGATATGTACAATGAGAATGTAAAACAACAGAAAACATTTCAAAAATGATACTGCTTGAGCAGCCGACCATTGACCGGCCCTCCTGGACAATCTTCCCTGTTCATCTCTTTCAGAAGAAAAGCATTCTCACCTTGATATGCAACAATTTTAAAGGGTCCTTTCCAGAGATTTTCGAACTTACCATGCTTACCCTTTTCCTCGTTCCTTGCATCCCATTTCAGCACCACTTCTTCCAATTGAAATTTTTCCGCTTTGGCTTTTCTGTCATATATTTTCTTAATTCTCTCTTGCAGCTTGAACGTGTTTTGGAAAAATTCTTCTCTAGTCTGCTGCAAATGGATCATTTGATTTATTCTTCTTTGCATATGATCATCTTCACTTCCAGCTTCCTACAGAAGTTTGACCACTAGAACTGCGAGAGAGGTAGGAAATATCGTGTCAACTCCATATACTAGCTCAAAAGGGGACATACCAATGGATTTCTTTTGACTCACTTGGTCTGCCCAAAGTGCATTAACCAACTTCTTATGCCAACTTTTCTTTCTTGTTTCCAGCAACTTTTTAATGATGTTGACCAAAGATTTGTTGGAATACTCTGCCAATCCGTTGCCTTGTGGATGATAAGTGGTTGAGTGTCCCAAAATGATGTGATACTTGTTACAAAACTCAACCATTCATTTTGATTTGAAAGCTGCTGCGTTTTCAGTAATTAACTTATTCGGGCAACCAAAGCGAGATAAAATGTTATTCTCAAGGAACGAAATTATTACCGAATCTGTGGCCTGCCTCGTGGGAATCGCTTCAATCCATTTCGTGAAATAATCTGTCGCTGTGAGGATCCACCTATGCTGAGCTGAAGAAGTAGGATGGATCTCGCCAATGAAATCCAAACCCCACTGCTGAAAAGGAGCACTTACCTTAATGGGCTTAAGCGGCAAAGGCTGAAATTTCTTCCTCCCTTCAAAAATCTGACATTCATGACAGCTTTTAACAGTCCTATACACATCAGAAAAAAGAGTCGGCCAATAATATCTCGCTCTCAAAATCTTATTGGCTGTTGTTTTCCAAAAAAAGTGACCCCTACAATCTCCCTTATGAAAATCCTCCATAACCTGATTTGCTTCTTCTTCAACCAAACAATTCAGCAAAACACCACCAGGATCTTTCCAATAGAGTGAATTATTCAAAATACAAAACTTAGCAGCCTTCAATTTCAGAGTTCTACTTTTGTTTCTAGCCATGCCGGGCGGTGGTGACAAATTTTGAAGCACATATACAATATCTGAATACCAAGGAGAAAGCAAAAATATTTCTGATACCTGAACTAATGAAATTTCCTCATTTTCCTTGGACATAGCAGCAATGAGATTAATGTCCAAGGCATGTAAATTTGATTCAACCATTAGCTTAGCCAGCCCTTGTCCTTTGATAAGCTTTGTAGGCTTTATCTCCACATCATAATCCAACAAGGCAACAATCCATTTGCCTCGTCTCCCTTTAGGATCTATTTGCACTAAAACATCCTTAACAACAACATTAGGAACATAAGCAAGAATATGAGAATGCAGAATATATATCCGAAAATATTTCAACGCTTTCACTAAAGCAAGAGCTTGCTTTTCAATGATGTTATAATTTAAGGATGCATCTCTTATGGTTTGGCTGAAAAAAGAAATTGGTTTTTCATGCTCATCTCTTTTCTGCATCAATACTACTGCCATAATATGCTCCGAAGAAAATGAAAACAAAATAAAATCCTGAGTATAATCTGGGTTGATCACAACCGGGGCTGAAGAAAGAACCAACTTCACTAAATTGAAAGACTTTATAGCCTCCTTAGTCCACTTCACTACACTATCTTTCTTAAGCATGTTTGTAATCTCTCTTAGATGTTTGGCAAGATTAGGCACAAATCAGTGTAAGAAATTCATCTTACCATTGAATGATTGAATCTCCTTTTTGTTCCGGGGAAGATCAATTTGCTGAATAGCTTCTACTTGAGCTGGGTCAATGCGGATGCCATCCTTTGATATTATGTGACCAAGAAGTTTGCCCTCATCCATGGAAAACAAACTCTTCTTCAGATTGAGTGACACACCATAATTTCTACATCGCTGAAAAACAATATTCAAATGGTAAAGGTGCTCTTCATCAGAATTAGAAAATACTGTCATATCATCAAGATACACAACTAGAAAAACATATTTCTTATTTGAAAATGCCATATCCATTGTGCGCTGAAAGGTTGCACTGGCATTCTTCAAACCGAAAGGCATTTTAGCATAATGGAAAGTTCCCCACGGAGTGGTGAACGCTGTTTTGTCTCTATCATCCTCATGGACCAGAATTTGGTTATACCTGGAATAACCATCGAGTAGTGACATACGAGATTCTCCAAGTAATCGCTAAAGTATGTGATCCATTTTGGGCAACGGATAATTATCTTTCAAAGAAACCTTATTCAGATTCCTAAAATCAATGCATAAGCAAATATCACCCGTCTTCTTGCGTACGGGCACCAAATTAGAAATCCAATCTGAAAACCTTATGGGAACGATGATACCAACCTTGTACAATCAATTTACTTCCTTTTCTATCGAAGTCAACAACTTCGGATTTATTCTTCTCAATTTTTGCCTGAAAGGCTTTTGATTTGGCTTGATTGGAATGGTGTGCTGAATTATATTGGTATCATATGTCTTCAAATCTGAATATTCCCAAGAAAATAAATCAGCAAAATAAGACAATAAACTCAAATATTTTGCTTTTACCTCCGGTGGCAATGCTTTGGACAATTTCACCATCTTTGGATTTTCAGCTGATCTAATGTTCACATCTTCAACTCCCTTTTTGGTTGGCCGCAAGGTTGGTTTTCGAGCTACGTAATCTTGATAGAAAAGCTCCTCTAAAGGTATTAGACCTTTAGGAATGACATTATCCTTTAGCTGCAAAACTTCCATTTGATTTACTTTCACATCAGCCTCACCATCATCATGCTCCATATCAATTGAAGTGTCTTTGAATTTGCCTTCATTTTGCAGAAATTCATCGATCTCATCATCATTTTGGAATACTTGCCAATACCTTTGATTGTCCGGGACAGTCAGACGATGTTTCACATGAATTTCAAATTTATTACTTGAGTTCATCGGAATCTTCAAATTACTTGCCGCCTTTGCAAGTGCATCTGCAATACCATTCTGAATACGAGGGACACAAGTCAAAGTATAGTCTGAAAACAATTTCAAGATATCAAGAACTGCATTTCGGTAAGCTCGCATTCGAGGATGCTTAGCTTGGTATTCACCCTTCACTTGCTTGATAACCAACTCAGAGTCGCCATAGACTACAATCCTCTTAGCATTCAACTTTCTAAGAATTTTTAGACCAGCAATTAAAGCTTCGTATTCTGCCTCATTATTCGAACAATCAAAAGCTAATTTATAAGAACAGACACTTACATTACTTGATACCTTGTTTGGGGCGGAAAAATGGCTGCGTACCCAAATGCCAATTCCAACACCATCACTCCCTACTGCACCATCAAAATCCATGGTCCACAAACCATATTCATCCTCTTCCAAATGCTGAAATTATGTTTGCTCTGTTATTTCTGCTTGCTGTCCATCAATTTTTTGCTGCTGTCTGAAGGCTGATTGCTCAGCGGAAATTTCAAGCTTTTTTCTCTCTTTCTTTATGACCTCTCTGAAATTCTCGCTGATCTCTGGAATGTCTTCTACTTCAACTAATTGACTATTTACATCATTGAAACTATCAGAATACAAAACAAAAGACTCTAAATCTGTATGTGCATAATTGATTGGATGATTTACCGATTTCTCCTTGTTGGTGATTATATACTTCATCTTTTGCTCCCGATAAAATTTTCTCATCTGACCAAACACAGGAATGGTAGCATAGGAGAAATCAAGCTACAATGTTCCCTTCAATTTCGCTCCCCAAGATCTGGAAAGAAGCATGCCAAATCTAGGAGGAATATCCGCCACAACCACATCCATCAAAACATTCTTAGTTGAAATGTGATCCAAACTAACCACCAAATCTTTGATAAGCCCAATGCACCTTACTCTGCTAGAATCGAAAGAATAAAGATCATGATATTTCCTAGTGATGTCCAATCCCAATTTCTCCATGATTGCTCTCGGCATGAGATTATGAGATGCTCCGAAATCAAACATGGCATTATGTAACACAAAATCATGCAATCTAAGGCTGATATAAAAAGGAGGCACATCACTATCTGGAGACTCACCATCCAATGCTGGTCCAAATATCAACTCAGGTTGATCATCTTCCACATTCACCATATCAGACATTGGATCGAAATTTAAAATTTTAGATACCTGACCCTTATAGCTGTTATTCTTCATCAATTCAGTCAAAGGAATGGAAACTTTTAACTTAGAAATTTCATTCTCTAAGCTAAAAACTTAAACTTTCTCTACCTCCTTGACTGGAACATCCTTCTTTTCAGCTTTCTCCCTCGATACAATTGGTTGATTAGATCTTTCATTTGCTGATGGGGATTTTCTAGTAGTGGGATCAACTATCTCTTTTCCCTTCTTTTGTGCAACGGGTGAATCATTCTTTGGTGTTGAAACTTCATTTCTCTTTTGGATTGGATTGATAGGCACATCTATGTTTCTAAGTGAATATTGTCACTGTTGGTTGGACAAAGCATTCATATAACCTCTCTGATATTCATCTGACTCTTCTTCAAGAGCTGTCTCATTTGCCAAGATGAAATCCTCGTCTTTTTGTACAGCTGAGTTTTCTCCATACTCCTCATCTTCAGTGATAAAAGTTGGCAAATCATCAGGTGTAAAGAAGTGATTCTCTTCCCCTATTACATTCTCTTCATTATCTGATTCCGGGCCAACAAAATTCTATTGTAAAGGTGTCTTTACCTGCTGTTGTATTGTTGGTTCTTGTGCTCGCTGCTCTCATTGTTTGATCCTGAATTGTGGTTGCTGCTGGCCACGGAAGTTAGGATTTCTGATCTGCAGTTCAGGCTTATCAAGCGTTAATATTTCAATCATATTTTCCACCTTGCGGAGTACTTGATCTGAAGTAGAAGCCTCTTCCTTAATTGCTACTTTCTTTTCAGCTTTCAATCTAGCTCTCTTGTCATTTAAATTAGCTTCAACACTCACTGCAATTTTTTGCATGTCTTCCAAAGTGGTCGGATCTCTTTCTCTTAATTGATAGGCCATGTCTGAATTGAAACCATCTGGAAACTTAAGCAAATCCGACCTCCTAGATGGCTTTAAATCATCAAGAATTGCATTGTAAACCGCATTGAATCTAATACAGTAATCTTGAACAGGCTCACCAACATTCCGCTTGATTTTGGTATATTCAAAAGTGATCTGAAGAGGATCTTTCTTTACTTCCCACCAATCCAAGAATTGTCTCTGAAGCTCAGCCAATGTAGTAATACTTCTAGGTGGCAAAGCTCTGAACCACTTTCTCACTTCAACTCCAAAGGTTTGCACAAATAATCTCATGGTCACATTTTCTGCATCAATCTCATGAAGGTCAAAGAAATCTGCCATTCTATCCACATGTTGTTGAGCAGGAACACTTTGAAGAGTACCATCAAACAATGGAATTTTGATTTGATAATCAGGAGGCATGTCATCCAAGTTTTGAGGCAACACAAGGGGTGCAAATCGGTAAGCCATTGCTCTTGGTGGATTTACAATCGGATTTGGAAATATAGGTGGAGTAGGAGCAGTAGATGTATGAGGTGTATGTGGTGTAGATGGAGGTGAAACTATTGCAGATTTTTGATCAGAAAGATATGGTTGCACGGGAATGGTAGGAATGAAAGGAGGCTCGGTATGAATTTGTGAACCAGATGTAACTGTTGATGGCCCAAGTGTTTCGAATGTAGACTCTATAAACTCAGGAATATTTGTTGCCACAATAGAATTCTGAATATTCAAAATATAACTGTCAATGGATCTATTAGCCTGTTCAATTTCAAGATACTTGATAAAATATGGATTTATGACAGTAGAACCAATAGCACTTTCAGACTTCGTCTCAAACAACGACAAGTCAAATTGTTCATCAAATTCAAGATCTTCAAGGTAATCAAACACAGCGGGACATGAATGAGATTTGAATAGAGGAATCATAGGACTTTCTCGACGAAGGATTCTTGAAATCAGAATGGGATTTTCATACAATGGAGGTGGATCGAGATCCGAATTTGCTCTAGTATGTCTTCTGGAATCCAGTGTGTTGAATTATTTTCAAAAATAAAAGGGACAAAACCAACTTGTTCAGCCTAAAAAATTCTAAACTCATCATCCAAAGTCTAGAATGATCTGATGTACTAGGGGAAATTTACAAGTCAAGTGTCATGTTTACAAACTAGACCGGAGATTGACTGAAGTAGCGTTTATCTACTTTCGCTAATGCAAAGCAAAAGCGTTTCGAAGGCTACCTGGCATAACTTCAAGATCCGTCTGTAGCTTATAAAAAAAATAACACCAACAAGCAAACCATTTTCCCTAGTATGGTCGCCACTATGTTATTGCCTAAATCTACCTCAGGCTGAAGGAAGGTAGAGTTCAGGGTAACATCAAACCACACTCAGTCTGGTAGCTAGCCCTACTATATCAGGAGAGGGCACTCTCTGGGTCAATCTCAGCAAAGATAATCAATAAGGCTTGAGATGACTTGAAATAAAGGCTAATTTTAGGCTAGGTATATCAGTAAAAGAGTTTTATTTGATTTTGGGAGTTTGTTTGGAATCAAAGAGAAAGGTAGTTTTGGGTTCGGGGATGAGGCCTAGTTTTTGCAGAGTTCTGAATGGGGCAAGGAAGGCAATTGTTTTGATGCTTTGGATTGAATGAATGGATAGTTCAGATCGGTGAGGAGCTAAATATGGAAAGAGGCTTTCAAGAATCCTCTTCAAACAGATGAAAACATGGAAAATTAAACAAAACTGAAGGCAGAGCAAAGCAATCTAATGAATTCCACCTTTATAACTCATTTGTTTAATTTAAGAAGAAAGGATAAGGGAAATGATACACATAAACATAAATGAACTTACAATCACATAGAAAAACACACCATCAAAACACAGAGCCACATGGATCCCAAAGAGTGCTGCAAACCCTGGTCTATTCCTTTGCCAAAATTGCAGAGATGAAATGTACAATGAAGTGCCAAGCAATCCCAAGTGTCCAACCCTGCAAATTACTGAAGAAATACATGATATCGAAAATCCTAATTCATTCCCATGCCTCTAGGGGTCGAGCTCATCATTCTAGGAGCTATTTCAACCATATCTAAACTAGGAACTGGAAAATAGGCAATGAAACAACTTGCCTCTATATGATAGGAAACTGATTCATTCACTTACATTTCACCTTTTGGTGAATGAATCTACTAGAATGAGTAAAAATGTGCCAAAATTACATCAAAGTCATGAAATTACATCAAGTTACATCAAGAGTTACATGAAAAAGTCAAACTAGCCAAAACTAGGCGAAAATCTCGAGTCGCCTTTTCAGTGAAAAATAGTCAAATATGTCTTCATCGAAATTTACGTAGCACAACTTTGAGGTTGATTTTGAGGGCCTTCCCTGAACCAAATTGAGTGTAGGATAGCTCGTTGGAAATCCATGCCCGTCTACTTTCCAAACCAAGTGGAATTTATGAATTGGTTTCCATTTTCCTTTCCAAAATAAAATTTACCAACATTTCTTCCGTGTGTTCAAGAGAATGCAAGGCAAAAGGTCATTTTCAGTGCTCGACCTTTAGGCAAAATTTCCAGAACTTGTCAAAAGTCTTAGGTAATGGGTAGGCATGCATAAAATTTGATGAAAAATCTAGAAATTCAATGTTTTCCTCCAAAGGAGCTGCCAATTATAAGCACGCGCCAAGTGGCGCTACGCGTCGGGCAGAAAAATCTGTGTTTAGGCCAAAAAATTCAAAATTGACAAAAAGTTTCCCAAATTTCTTGAAATTTGGGCTGAATGTCCACCATCAAGCATTATGCTGGGCTAAAGAAGCTTCGGCCAAAATTTGGAGTCTATCATGCCTTTTGCGACGCTTTAGTGCCCTCTTTATTCTTGCTTTCAGGATTTTGATCCTCGCTTTGCAAACATGATTTCGCGCCCAATAATGGTTCTTCATGTGCCTGAGCATGTTATTTTCCTTTTTTTCCTTCTCCAACAGCTTCTCAAGATGAATATTGACCCTCTCGAGCCAAGTCTCTCTATCAGCCTCAATCTCCAGCTCAATGGATGTCATCTCGGTTTGGCTTCTTTGAGCAGCTTGCCGGTTCTCACAGATGTTTTGCAACTCCATGATTGTTTGCCGATCCTCCAACTTTTCGTTCCACTGCTCCAAGTAATTTATGATCCATTGGGCTCTTTTTAATTTGACGGTGAATGTGTCTATCTCTGCCTTCTGCTCTTGAATGGTCTCCCTCAACTTTGAGCTTGGAGAGCTCAAATCCTCATCAATAAGTATGAAATTAGTATCCTAGCCTCCTAAAGGGCCCTCATCCTACATAGGCCTCTTACCTCTATCATGTACCTGTACCTGTGCTACTGATGATGGCAACGAGACTCTTTCCACCCCAGGTGGAGATAGTACTCGTTGGGCTGCTACAAATAATACTCTGGTGCCTCTCTGATAAATAACAAACACTGGCACACTGATAGGCTCTGTCTCGTGACCTTCAAGCTGATGTGAAGGTTCACCTGGCTCATGAACAACCTCCGGAGGAACCTGAGGTGCTGTGAATAAATCACGGGAAATGAAATCCTCCCATGAAATGCCCTGCAATCCAAGCTGATGTACAACCACGATCTTGATGAGTGCATAGTGATAAATACTGTTGTACTGCTGCTCGAGAGTTTTCTTCTGCACAAGAGTGGTCATTCTCTCGATATTCCGACACATGAAATAAGGTATGTTCATCATTCCGACTGTGAAAATGGCATCAACAACTCCGATACCAAAGGGAATAGAGTAACATGAATACTGCCCTCACAATCGAAGTATCCGATAATGAGCCTATCGTAGGTGCATAGGATTCTCAGAAAATCGGGAATGGGAAAACTCGCCGAGTTGCTCCACAAAGCTAGGCCCGATGTATGGTTCACAATGCACTCGTCCACCGTCGTCTGCTCCACCGTTCACCCACATTCGCATTCAAGCAGCCGGAGAGATGGTTTTGCAAGGTCAAAGTGAAACTTACACCGTTAATAGCGCCTAACCATCATGTAAATGCACACAAACAAACGTTTTCTAACTCTTCGATGATGATGAATCCTACAATCATTTCACAACATCGATAGCATGACTTCCAAGCTCTTGAAAACATGCCATGGCAAGTGGGCAAGCCTCGGCACTGAGTCAATGAGGTGCCTCTTCACATTATGTTTGCCACCTTTACGAGGCCTTTTAGGTGCATGTAGCTCAGTGGTAGAATCACTATCTCTGTCATATGATGTATCAGTCTCTGTCTCCATGATGTCCATGCAAGGTGTATGTTGGCTTATATGAGAGGAAAATGAGAATTTGGTGCTTTGTTTCAATTGCCAAATATGTGTCAAAGGGGAGGGACTGTAGGAGAAATAGGGCAGTGGGAATAATGGGATTTAATTAAGTGATAATTTTCCTTTTGGAATTTTGACAAATGTAGGGACAATGGACAACCACTTGACTATTTGGGAAACTTGGGGTTTGGGAATTTTTATAAGTGAGATGGGAAAGGGAGAGTGATAGGAAATGAAATAACTTAGGGATAGGGATATGGGGCTTAGGATTAAGTGACTTTTAGAGATGTAGGGAGATGGGAAATGGACTGCAAGGATGAGATAATAGTGAGGGGGAAGGAAAAAAAAGGTAGGGAATGGAATATGTAGCACAAAATTATTTTTAAAACACCAACTTCAAACCCTAAGAGAGCAATTCTTAACAAGATGATAGGGTTTAATTTTTTGGCATTCAAACTCTCACATTCAATCTCAATCGACAGCAAACATTTATCATAAGCAATGGAGTGATTGTATGGACTTACTCGAACAACGAGAGACCGAGTCGTTTTGATGATTGAGAGAAATGGCAACAACTTATGTGTTTCGGCTCAGTGCACCGCACAGCAAACCCAGTGCGTCGCACCATCCTTATGCGCCGTGACCATTCAAATTTTCACTATGTAGAGCGGCCCTATGCGCCGCGCTTAGCTAGTGCACCGCGACCACCGCCCAGTGCGCCGCGACAGTGAACTTCACCACAATTTCGGCCTCCAACGTTGGCTTTGCTTCCTCCACTATTCCTCTTGGCTCATTGATGTATTAGCTTGCAAATGAATTTTTTGAAACACAAAAATATCTTTATGCCAAAGATTTTGATTTTTTGATTCTTGAAAACCCACTTTTGTAATGTTTGAACTTTGACACTTTTCACATAAACTCTGTTTTGCTTGCTTTTTGATTTTTGAGCTGAATGATGAACTTCTTGTCTATCTTTGCAGGGATAGTTGGCATGGGATTTTGGAAAAGGTGACCAGGGTTGCGCATGGAGTACTTACAACTAAAAAAACTTTGAAAATTACATTGCATTTATTACAGAAGGATAAAATAGACATTTTTTCTTCAAAACAGAGTTTTGAAGAAAAAATATTATCAAGCATTACAATGATGAAATTTTTTTCACTGAAACCTTATTTGAAACTTCCTCATGTGCCTGCTGACATTATTAGACATTTTGAAGGCCAAATTAACGAAACCCTAGACCTAATGAACCTAAAACCCTAAAATGACTGTTTGCTAACCAGGAGACCAAAAATAGAAGGTACATGACATGAGGGATATGAGTGACAAGACCCTACCATCAGATGATCCATGCTCCTAATGGAATGCAACTGACTGAACTGAATGAGACACCTAAAATGAAATGCAACAAGAGAAATTTGATCTCTGATGGAGGGATGAAGATACCGACTCTAACATTGGCTCCAATGGGGATGGTAGCTCCTTGGAGGTGCCAAGAACTATAGATTTATGGGAGAGTAGGCAGTAACTTCGTCCATTGGGCTATGGAGTCCATAACTTCGACAAATCATGACTCATTTATTGACTGAAAATTGACTCAAACTAACTCAATCTTGAAACCAAAATGACTGAAAAACCTGACTCAACAAAATAAAACCCAAGCTGAAATCAACCTTCAGAGTTATAGCCTTCACCTCGGGCCCCAAACTGAAGAAAAGATCACAGCACACACTTGCAATGAAATTGAAATAAACAGTATATACAGTGACAATGTAAACAATAGAAAAAATTTCAGAAATGATACCGTTTGAGCAACCGACCATTGACCGGCCCTCCTGGACAATCTTCCCCGTTCATCTCTTTTAGAAGAAAAGCATTCTCACCCCGATATGCAGCAATTTTAAAGGGTCCTTTCCAGATATTTTCGAACTTACTATGCTTACCCTTTTCCTCGTTTCTTGCATCCCATTTCAGCACCACTTCTTCCAATTGAAATTTGTCCGCTTTGGCTTTTCTATCATATATTTTCTTAATTCTCTCTTGCAGCTTGAATGTGTTTTGAAAAACTTCTTCTCTCGTCTGCTGCAAATGGATCATTTGATTTATTCTTATTTGCATATGATCATCTTCACTGCCAGCTTCCTGTATAATTTTGACCACTGGAACTACGAGAGAGGTAGGAAACACCGTGTCAACTCCATATACTAGCTCAAAAGGGGACATACCAATGGATTTCTTCTGACTCACTCGATCTGCCCAAAGTGCATTGACCAACTTCTTATGCCAACTTTTCTTGTTTATTTCCAACAAATTTTTAATGATGTTAACCAAAGATTTGTTGGAAGACTCCGCCAATCCGTTGCCTTGCGGATGATAAGCGGTTTAGTGTCCCAAAATGATATGATACTTGTCACAAAACTCAATCATCCTTTTTGATTTGAAAGTTTCTGCGTTATCAGTGATTAACTTATTCGAGCAACCAAAACAAGACAAAATATTATTCTCAAGGAATGAAATTATTACCGAATCTGTAGCTTGCCTGGTGGGAATTGCTTCAATCCATTTCGTGAAATAATTTGTCGCTGTGAGGATCCACTTATGCTGGGCTGAAGAAGCGGGATGAATCTCGCCAATGAAATCCAAACACCATTGCTGAAAAGGGGCACTTACCTCAATGGGCTTAAGTGGAAAAGGCTGCAATTTCTTCCTCCCTTCAAAAATCAGACATTCATGACAGCTTTTGACAGTCTTATACACATCAGCAAAAAGTGTCGGCCAATAATATCCCGCCCTCAAAATCTTGTTGGCCGTTGCTTTCCAAAAAAGGTGACCCCTGCAATCTCCCCTATGAAAATCCTCCATAACCTGCTTTGCTTCTTCTTCAACCAAACAATTCAGCAAAACACCACCAGGATCTTTCCAATAGAGTGAATTATTCAAAATACAAAACTTGGCAGCCTTCAATTTCAGAGTTCTACTTTTGTTTTTAGCCATGCCTGGCAGTGGTGACAAGTTTTGGAGCACATATACAATATCTGAATACCAAGGAGAATGAACAAAGATTTCTGATACCTGAATTAGTGAACTTTCTTCGTTTTCCTCGGACATAGCAGCAATGATATTGATGTCCAAGGCATGTAAATTTGATTCAGCCATTAGCTTAGCCAGCCCTTGTCCTTTGATAAGTTTTGTAGGCTTTATCTCCACATCATACTCCAACAAGCCAGCAATCCATTTGCCTCGTCTCCCTTCCGGATCTGTTTGCACTAAAACATCCTTAACAACAACATTAGGAACATAAGCAAGAATATGAGAATGCAGAATATATACCCGAAAATCTTTCAACGCTTTCACTAAAGCAAGAGCTTGCTTTTCAATGATGTTATACGTTAAGGCTACATCTCTTATCGTTCGGCTGAAAAAGGCAATTGTTTTTTCATGCTGATCTCTTTTCTGTATCAATAATGTTGCCATAGTACGCTCCGAAGCAAATGAAAACAAAATAAAATCCTGAGTATAATCTGAGCTGATCAAAACTGGTGCTGAAGAAAGAGCCAATTTTACTAAATTGAAAGACTTTACAGCCTCCTCAGTCCACTTCACTACGCTATCTTTCTTAAGCATGTTTGTAATCTCCCTTAAATGTTCAGCAAGATTAGGCACAAAGCGGCGTAAGAAATTCATCTTACCATTGAAGGATTGAATCTCCTTTTTGTTTCGGGGAATATAAATTTTCTGAATAGCTTCTACTCGAGCTGGGTCAATGCGGATGCCATCCTTTGAGATAATATTACCAAGAAGTTTGCCCTCATCCATGGCAAACAAACTATTCTTCGGATTGAGTGACACACCATACTTTCTACATCGTTGAAAAACAATTTTCAAATGGTAAAGGTGCTCTTCATCAGAATTAGAAAATATTGTCAAATCATCAAGATACACAACTAGAAAAACATCCTTCTCATTTGTAAATGCCATATCCATTGCCCACTGAAATGTCACACCAGCATTCTTTAAACCGAAAGGCATTTTAGCATAATGGAAAGTTCCCCACAGAGTGGTGAACGTTGTTTTGTCTCTATCATCCTCATGGACCAGAATATGATTATACCTGGAATAACCATCGAGTAGCAACATACAATATGCTCCAACTACTCGCTGAAGTATGTGATCCATTTTGGGCAACAGATAATTATCTTTCAAAGAAACCTTATTCAGATTCCTAAAATCAATGCATAAGAGAATCTCACATGTCTTCTTGCGTACAGGGACCAAATTAGAAATCCAATCTGAAAACCTTATGGGAACAATGATACCAGCCTTGTACAACTGATTGACTTCCTTTTCTATCGAAGGCAGCAACTTTGGATTTATTCTTCTCAATTTTTGCTGAAAGGGCTTTTGATTTGGCTTGATTGGAATGGTGTGCTGAATTATGTTTGTATCATACGTTTTCAAATCTGAATAATCCCAAGCAAATACATCAGCGAAAGATGACAACAAACTGATATACTTTGCTTTTACCTGTGGGGATAATGCTTTAGACAATTTCACCATCCTTGGATTTTCAACTGATCTAATGTTCACATCTTCAACTCCCTTTTCGGTTGGCCGCAAGGTTGGTTTTCGAGCTACGTCATCTTGATCGAAAAGCTCCTCTAAAGGTATCAAACCTTTAGGAATGACATTATCCTTTAGTTTCATTACTTCCATCTGATTGATTTTTACATCAGCCTTACCATCATCATGCTCTATATCAATAGAAGTGTCTTTGAATTTACCTTTGTTTTGCAGAAATTCATCAATTTCTTCGTCATCTTGAAACACTTGCCAATACCTTTGATTATCTGGGACAGTCGGACGGTGCTTCACATGGATTTCAAATTTGTTACTTGATTTCATCGGAATTTTCAAATTACTTGCTGCCTTTGCAAGTGCATCTGCAATACCATTCTGAATACGAGGAACACAAGTCAAAGTATAGTCTGAAAACAATTTCAAGATATCAAGAACTGCATTTCGGTAAGCCCGCATTCGAGGATGCTTAGCTTGGTATTCACCTTTCACTTGCTTAATTACCAACTCAGAGTCGCCATACACTGCAATCCTCTTAGCATTCAACTTTCTAAGAATTTTCAGACCAGCAATCAAAGCTTCGTATTCTGCCTCATTATTTGAACAATCAAAAGCTAATTTAGAAGAACAAACCCTTACATTACTCGGTACCTTGTTTTAGGCAGAAAAAGGGCTACGTACCCAAATGCCAATTCCAGCACCATCACTTCCTACTGCACCATCGAAATCCATAGTCCATAAACCATCTTCATCTTCTTCCAAGTGCTGAAATTATGTTTGCTCTGTTATTTCTGCTTCCTATCCATCAACTTTCTGTTGCTTTCGGAAGGCTGATTTCTCAGCAGATCTTTCAAGTTCTTGTCTTTCTTTCTTCAAAACTTCTCTGAAATTTTCAGTGATCTCCGGAATGTCCTCTACTTCAACTAACTGACTATTTACATCATTGAAACTATCTGAATACAAAACAAATGACTCTAAATCTGTATGTACATAATTAATTAGATGATTTACCGGTTTCTCCTTGCTGGTGATCATATACTTCATCTTTTGCTCCCGATATAATTTTCTCATCTAACCAAACATAGGAATGGTAGCATAGGAGAAATCAAGTTGCAATGTTCCCTTCAGTTTTTCTCCCCAAGATCTGGAAAGAAGCATGCCAAATCTAGGAGGAATATCTGCCACAACAACATCCATCAAAACATTCTTAGTCGGAATCTGATCTAAACTAACCACCAAATCTTTGATAAGCCCAATGCATCTTACTCTGCTAGAATCGAAAGAATAAAGATCATGATACTTCCTAGTGATGTCCAATCCCAATTTCTCCATGATTTCCCTCGGCATGAGATTATGAGATGCTCCGGAATCAAACATGGCATTATGTAACACAAAATCATGCAATCTAAGGCTGATATAAAAAGGAGGCACATCACTATCTAGAGACTCACCATCCAATGCTGGTCCAAATATCAACTCAGGTTGATCATCTTCCACATTTACCATATTAGACATGGGATCTAAATTCAAAATTTTAGATACCTGACCCTTATAGCTGCTATTCTTCATCAATTCAGTCAAAGGAATGGAAAATTTTAACTTAGCAATTTCATTCTCTAAGCTAAAAACTGAAGTTTTTTCTACCTCTTTGACTGGAACATCCTTCTTTTCAGCTTTCTCCCTCGATACAATTGGCTGATTGGATCTTTCATTTGCTGATGGGAATTTGCTAGTAGTGGGATCAACTATCTCTTTTCCCTTATTTTGTGCAACGGGTGCATCATTATTTGGTGCTGAAACTTCCTTTCTCTTTTGGATTGGATTGATAGGCACATCTCTATTTCTAAGTGAATATTGACGCTGCTGGTCGAACAAAGCATTCATATAACCTCTCTGATACTCATCCAACTCTTCTTCAAGAGCTGTCTCATTTTCCAAGATGAAATCCTCGTCTTTTTGTACAACTGAGTTTTCTGCATACTCCTCATCTTCAGTGATAAAAGTTGGCAAATCATCAGGTGTAAAGAAGTGATTCTCTTCCCCTATTACATTCTCTTCATCATCTGATTCCGGACCAACAAAGTTATGCTACAAAGGTGTTTTTACCTGTTGTTGTACTGCTGGTTCTTGTGCTTGCTGCTCTCATTTTTTGATCTTGAATTGTGGTTGCTGCTGACCACGGAAGTTAGGATTTCTTATCTGCGGTTCAGGCTTATCAAGTGTTAATCTTTCAATCATCTTTTCCACCTTGCGGAGTACTTGATATGAAGTAGAAGCATCTTCCTTAATTGCTACTTTCTTTTCAGCTTTCAATCTAGCTCTCTTGTCATTTAAATTAGCTTCAACACTCACTGCAATTTTTTGCATGTCCTCCAAAGTGGCCGGATCTCTTTCTCTTAATTGATAGGCCATGTCCGGATCGAAACCATCCAGAAACTTAAGCAAAGCCGACCTCCTAGATGGCTTTAAATCATCAGGAATTGCATTGTAAACAACATTGAATCTAATACAGTAACCTTGAACAGACTCACCAACATTCCGCTTGATTTTGGTATATTCAGAAGTGATATGAAGAGGATCTTTCTTTACTTCCCATCGATCCAAGAATTGTCTCTGAAGCTCAGCCAATGTAGCAATACTTCTAGGCGGAAAATCTCTGAACCACTTTCTCACTTCACCTCCAAAGGTTTGCACAAATAATATCATGGTCACATTTTCTGCATCAATCTCATGAAGGTCAAAGAAATCTGCCATTCTATCCACATGTTGCTGAGCAGGAACACTTTGAGGAGTACCATCAAACAATGGAATTTTGCTTTGATAATCAACGGGCATGTCATCCAAGTTTTGAGGCAACACAAGGGGTGAAAATCGGGCAGCCATTGCTCTTGGTGGATTTACAATCATATTTGGAAATATGGGAGGAGTCAGAGTAGTAGATGTATGAGGTGTGGATGGAGGTGAAACTACTGCATATTGTTGATCAGAAAGAGATGGTTGCACGGGAATGGTAGGAATGAAAGGAGGCTCAGTATGAATTTGTGAACCAGATGTAACTGCTGATGGCCCAAGAGTTTCAGATGCAGACTCTATAAAATCAGGAATATTTGTTGCCACAATAGAATTATGAATATTCAAAATGTAACTGTCAATGGATCTATTAGCTTGTTCAATTTCAAGATACTTGATAAACTCTAGATTTATGACAGTGGAACCAATAGCACTTTTATACTTCGTCTCAAACAACGACAACTCAAATTTCTCATCAAATTCATGATCTTCAAGGTACTAAAAAACAGCGAGAAATAAATGAGATTTGAATAGAGGAATCATAGGACTTTCTCGACGAAGGATTCTCGAAATCAGGTTGGGATTTTCATACACTGGAGGTGGATTGGGATCCGGATTTGCTCTAGTATGTCTTCTGGAAGCCAGTGTGTTGAATTATTTTCAAAAATAAAAGGGACAAAACCAACTTGTTCATCCTAACAAATTATAAACTCATCATCCAAAGTCTAGAATGATCTGATGTACTGGGGGAAATTTACAAGTCAAGTGTCACGTTTACAAGCTAGACCGGAGATTGACTGAAGCAGCGTTTATCTACTTTCGCTAATGCAAAGCAAGAGCGTTTCGAAGGCTACCTGGCATAAATTCAGGCTCCGTCTGTAGATTATAAAACAAATAACACTAACAAGCAAAAAAATTTCGTCCCCAGTATGGTCACCACTATGTTATAGCCTAAATCTACCTCAGGCTAAAGGAAGGCAGAGTTCAGGGTAACATCAAACCACGCTCAGTCTGGTAGCTAGCCCTACTAGATTAGGATAGGGCTCTCTCCGAGTAAATCTTAGCAAAGATAATCAATAGGGCTTGAGATGACTTGAAATAAAAGCTGATTTTAGGCTAGTTATATAAATAAAGGAGTTTGAATTGATTTTTTTGGGTTTTGTTGGAATCAAAGGGAAAGGCAGTTTTAGGTCCGGGGATGAGGCCTAGTTTTTGCAGATTTCTGAATGGGGAAAGGAAGGAAATTGTTTTGATGCTTTGGATTGAATGAATGGATAGTTCAGACCAATGAGGAGCTGAAGAGGGGAAGAGGATTTTAAGAATCCTCTTTAGACAGATGAAAACATGGAAAATTAAACAAAACTCAAGGCAGAGCAAAGCAATCTAATGAATTCCACATTTATAACTCATTTATTTAATTTGAGAAGAAAGGAGAAGGAAAATGATACACATGAACATAAATGAACTTACAATCACATAGAGAAACACACCATAAAAACATAGAGCCACATGGATCCTAAAGAGTGCTGCAAAACCCTGGTCTTTTCCTTTGCCAAAATTGCAGAGATGAAATGTACAATGAAGTGCCAAGCAATCCCAAGTGTCCAACCTTGAAAATGATTGAAGAAATAAAAAATATAGAAAAGCCTAACTCATCCCCATGCCTCTATGGGTCTATCTCACCATTATAGGAGCTTTTTCAACCATATCTAAACTAAGAACTGGAAAATAGGCAATGAAACAACTTGCCTCTATATGATAGGAAACTGATTCATTCACTTACATTTCAATTTTTGGTGAATGAATCCACTAAGATGAGTAAAAATGTGCCAAAATTACATCATGGTCATGAAATTACATCAAGTTACATCAAGAGTTACATGAAAAATTCAAACTAGCCAAAACTAGGCGAAAATCTGAGCTGCTGAGTGAAAAATAGGCCAAATTTCCCAATGCGTCGCGCCTGAAATCTCTATGCGTAGCACAACTTTGAGGCTGATTTTGAGGGCCTTCCTGAAGTCCAAATTGAGTGCAGGATAGCTCGTTGGAAAGCCCTACCTGTCTAATTTCCAACCCAAGTAAAATTTTGGAATTTGGTTTCCATTTTCCCCTCCAAAAATCCAATCTCCCAACACTGCTTCCTGTGTGTCCAAAAAGTGGCAGAAAGGCCATTTTTGAGGTGTTTTTGACCCTTTAGAAAACCCAAAAATTGTCAAAATCCTTAGGTAATGGATAGGCATGCATAAATTTTGATGAAAACCTAGAAATGCAAATTTTCCTCAAAAGGAGTCGCCAATTACAAGGTTGCCGCCAAGCGTGAGCCACGCGCTCGCTTTTAAAATCTGTGTTAAGGCCAAAAATTCAAAATTGACAAAAATTTTCCCAAATTTCTTAAAATTTGGCTGAATGTCCACCATCACATCAGCAGCTAGCGCCTGCCAAAATTTGGAGTCTATCATGCCTTTTGCGACGCTTTAGTGCCCTCCTTAGCCTTGTCTTCAGGATTTTGATCCTCGCTTTGCAAACGTGATTTCGCGCCCAATAATGGTTCTTCATGTGTCTGATCATGTTATTTTCCTTGTTTTCCTTCTCCAACAACTTCTCAAGATGAATATTGACCCTCTCAAGCCAAGTCTCTCTATCAGCCTCAATCTCTCGCTCAATGGGTGTCATCTCGGTTTGACTTCTTCGGGCAACTTTCCGGTCCTCAAGGATGTTTTGCAACTCCATGATTGTTTGTTGATCCTCCAACTGTTTGTTCCACTGCTCCAAGTAATTTATGATCCATTGGGCTCTTTGCAATTTGACATTCAAGGTGTCAATCTCAGCCTTCTGCTCCTGAATGGTCTCTCTCAACTTTGAGCTTGGAGAGCTCAAATCCTCACTAATAAGTATGTAGAAATCGCACTCGGCCTCCATAAGGGCTCCCCATCCCGCATTAAAGTTACTCTCTGGCCCCCCGCCTGTACCCGTGGCCGGTCGATACTGCAACGAGACCCCTTCCACCCCGCCTGAGATAGTACTACAAAGCCGCCGCAAATAATACCTTTGTTCTTCGATAAGTACGAAACAATGGCAATAACGATAGGCTCGTTTTCGTGACCTCCATACTGATGTGAAGGTTCACCTGCATCATGGAAAACCTCTGAAGGAACCTGAGGAGCTATGAAGAAATCACGGGAAATGAAATCCTCCCATGAAATACCCTGCAATCCAAGCTGATGTACAACCACGATATTGATGAGTGCATAGTGATAAATACTGTTGTATCGCTGCTCGGGAGTTTTCTTCTACACAAGAGTGGTCATTCTCTCGATGTTCCGGCACATAAAATAAGGTATGTTCATCATCCTCACTCTGGTGAAATGCATCAATAACCTGATGTGGTAGGCATAGAGGCGTGAAAACCGGCCCTCACAATTGAAATATCTGATAACGAGTTTCATCAGAGGTGCATAGGATTCCTTTAGGAACTGGAATGGGAACACCCTGCTAAGTTTCCTCACAAAGCTAGGCCTAATGTATGGTTCATAATGCACTCTGTCCACCTATTTTATTTTTTTCCACTGTTCACCCACATTCGGTATTCCGGTTGCTTGAGAAATGGTTTCTGGTGTCAAGGTGAAATTTACACCAGCAAGAGTTACCTGACCATCATGTAAATGAAATACAAAAAAATGAGCCAACTCTTGATTATGATGGATCCTAGAAATAATTTCACAATACTGATAGCATGACTGTTCTCGAAAACATGCCATGGCAAGTGGGCAAGCCTGCAATTGAGTCAATGAGGTGGGATCTTCTCTCACATGTTTGCCACCTTTACGAGGCCTTCTAGGTGCATGTATCTCAGTAGTAGAATCACTATCTCGGTCATATGATGTGTCAGTATCTGTTTCCATGATTTCCATGCAAGGTGTATTTTGGCTTATATGAGATGAAAATGAGAATTTGGTGCTTTGTTTCAATTGCCAAATATGTGTCAAAGGGGAGGGATTGTAGGAGAAATAGTGTAGTGGGAACAATGGGATTTAATTATGTGATAATTTTCCTTTTGGAATTTTGACAAATGTAGGGACAATGGACAACCACTTGACTGTTTGGGAAACTTGGGGTTTGGGAATTTTTATAAGTGAGATGGGAAAGGGAGAGTGATAGGAAATGAAATGACTTAGGGATAGGGATATGGTGCTTAAGAGTAAGTGACTTTTAGAGATGTAGGGAGATGGGAAATGGACTGCAATGATGAGATAATGGTGAGGGGGAGGAAAAACAAGGTAGAGAATGGAATATGTGGCACAAAACTATTTTTAAAACACCAACTTCAAACCCTAAAAGAGCAATTATTAACAAGATGATAGGGTTTAAGTTTTTAGCATTCAAACTCTCACATTCAATATCAATCAACACCAAACATTTATCATAAGCACTAGAGTGATTGTATGGACTTACTCGAACAAGGAGAGACCGAGTCGTTTTGATGATTGAGAGAAATGGCAACAATTTATGTGTTTCGACTCAGTGCGCCGTGCCCTCCTTATGCGCCACGACCGTTCAAATTTGCACTGTGTAGAGCGGCCCTATGTGCCGCGCTCAGCCAGTGCGCTACGACCACCGCCCAGTGCGCCGCGACAATGAACTTCACCACAATTTCGGCCTCCAACACTGGCTTTGCTTCTTCCACTATTTCTCTTGGCTCATTGATGTCTTGGCTTGCAAATGAATTGTTTGAAACACTAAAATATCTTTATGCCAAAGAATTTGATTCTTTGATTCTTGAAAACCGACTTTTGTAATGTTTGAACTTTGACACTTTTCACATAAACTCTGTTTTTCTTTCTTTTTGATTTTTGAGCTGAATGATTAATCTCTTGTCTGTCTTTGCAGGGATAGCTCTCATGGGATTTTGGCAAAGGTGACCAGGGCTGCACATGGAGTACTTACAACTAAAAAAAATTTGAAAATTACATTGCATTTATTACAAAAGGATAAAATAGACAATTTTTCTTCAAAATAGAGTTTTGAAGATAAATCATTATCAAGCATATTGATGATGAAATTTTTTTCACTGAAACCTTATTTCGAACCTCCCTCATGTGCCTGCTGACATTATTAGTCATTTTTAAGACTAAATTTACGAAACCGTAGACCTAATGAGACTAAAAACCCTAAAATGACTCTTGGCTGACCAAGAGACCAAACATGACCGTAAAATGAGATTTTGATGGACTTTGATGAACAGACATGAGCCAGCAATTACAAGACATGAGGGATATGAGCGAAAATACCCTTCCGTCGATGATCCATGCTCCTGAGGGAATGCAGCTGACTAGACTGAATGAGACACCTAAAATGAAATGCGAAAAAAGAGAATGATTCCACTAGAGGGATGAAGATACCGACTTCATCAATACTCTACCTCGCTACATTTACCCATTCTATAGCCCTGACCTAGTTTTCCTTGACCTAATTTCATTATCCGCTGATTTACCCAACCAAAATGAATTCAAAACAACCCCTTGCACTTATTATCTAGCCTAAAACCCAAATTGCTCCAGCCCTCCCGGTTGTGACCCTTTTGGAGAGAGTCCTATTCGGCTTGATAGGGCTAGCTATCAAGTCAAAAGCTTGGTTTGTGATTACTTCTATTGGGATTCCTCCCTTAGCCTTGGGAATCTGGTGGAGTGATAAAACCACCAACCAACCTCTTAACTTTAAATTCACTTAGCTAACTGATTTTCCACTTCAGTTAACTATTTTCAAGTTCTCATTGAGAATATATTATATTTTAATTTCAATCTAAATTAAGGGATAATAAAAACATACATTCATCTAAAAATAAACATTCACCTAAAAATAGCTTGTGTGGGCCCCACCCTAGTGTAGGTGCTTAATTTTCACTAAGATCATGGATGTTTTTTTTGGATGCCAATTTTATTGTTTCTTGTTACAAACTTCAACACTCCCTCTCAACAAGAAAGGAATTTCCTTGCATGAGATATGAAACTCCATGCATGCGACATGCAACTCCATGCATGTGACATGCAACTCCATGCATGCGCCATGCAACCTTTGCATGCAACACTTCTCTAGTGTTTCTCGCACATGCAACCTTTGCATGCAATACTTCTCTAGTGTTTCTCGCACATGCAACCTTTGCATGCAACACTTCGCTAGTGTTTATCACACATGCAACCTTTGCATGCAACACTTCCGAAACTGAATAGCCTCCAAACAACTGAATCAATATAATGCATATGTCATCAAAGTCTTCTAACTTCTACTAGCTACTACACATGTCTTCAGGATCCACTACGCTGCTGACACCTACATCTATGCACTCTGCACTTGCTGCCAAATCTTATCTGTGCTCCAGTATCTAACACTGTCACTTTTATTTCATGTCCTCATGACATCTAACTGCATCAATCCAACTGATCCTGCTACTGCTGCTCTATGGGATCCTAGTAGCCATGTTTTATTCATGATATCCACACTATCTCAATGAATCCTGCCCAAAATTTCTTCTTGGGATTATTCATGCATGTCGCCCCAACTGTCACCTGGTGGTATAGCTACATGCACTCCCTCTTCCCATCTGGCTCGAAATTTCTTGCCTGAGTGGTTTCTCCCACTCCATGATCCTCCACATGTGGCTGCTCCACATCTTGAGGTTCACTCTTACTTGCATGAAAATCCAGCTCCCTCTCAAGGGTCAATTGCATGAATTTATCACACTTCCCAATGGTAGGAAGCTCTGTAGAAATCACATCTACATCAAATCTATAGAGATTCTCCTGCATCTCTAGTTGTGGCTACTCCACAACCTTCTGAGACTGCTTCTCAGACTGCATGTTGAGAGGCTCCCTCTCAACCACCAAGTCACTAACCTCTAATTTTCTCCTCAAATCTTTGCATGCATCTTGTACCTTAGTGCATGTAGGTTATTGGCTCGTGCACATTGTAATGTCCTGTCGTTGCAAAATTTTCTAACAAAAGAGCTGATTTTAAATCGATGATATCTCCCTCATCCAAGCTCTGATTCGACCAATTTTTTTCCAATTTGGGTATTTTTTCTCAAAAAATCCAAATATGCTATTTTTTTTGAAAAATATTCATCAAAATTTTTAGATATTCTCTGCAAACTCGCGCACCCAAATAATTCATGCTCTCATACCATGTAGAAAATTTATAACACAACTCCAATACCATGTAGAAATTATACAATGTGCATGTATATCTTGGATTCACCTTATCTAAAAATTTACTAAAGTTAAAAACTAAATCGCTTCTACAAATATTTTGCAGAATTAAAAACAACACAATTGCCAATCACATGAAGCAAAGAAGAATAGATCAAAACCACAACACCAAATATTCCTGGGGAAATCTTACTACTAGAAACCCCTCTATCATATATTGTATATTCCACAAGGAATCATGAAACAATTACATACAAAACTCTTCTCATAAGAGCCCTCAATACATCAGCTAATTGTCTCACACTGTCATATAAAAATTGGAAAATCCCTTAGCCAATTTACTGCCTCTCGACAGCCTGCCTTGCTCACGCAGTTCCTAATGAATGCAATCCTTAATCATAAAGAATTTCAGCCTTCCTCAACTGCGCTGAGTATCATGGGAATCCTGTGGTGTCATAACTACACCTAGGTAGCCTTCTAATATCACAATTGATAGTTACACTTCCCTTTCACCTACATCTCAACTGGGTCTCCACTAGAACTGACATGCATGTAGCTAATGATAGTAAAAACATCAGTTTCATGTGAGATCACTACATGTGAATTAATTAATATTTAATTCACTTGATCTCCCACTAGTGTATCTGCAGCTACAACTAGCACAATTGACTTTAACTCACTTAACTGAGTTAAATTGATTTACAACTTGCACAACTCATGCACCACTACACTTCCAACTCTGTTACAACTAGAATCACTCAGTTACAACTAAAGTCAACCTGCATGTCCCACCAACCAACCTCTTAACTCGAAATTCACTTAGCTAACTGATTTGCCACTTCAGTTAACTATTTTCAAGTTCTCATTGAGAATAGATTATAGTTTAATGTCCATATAAATTAAGGGATAATAAAAATAGACATGCATCTAAAAATATACATTCACCTAAAAATAGCCTGTGTGGACCCCACCCTAATGTAGATGCTTAATTTTCACTAGGATCATGGATGTTGTTTTCGGATGCCAATTTCACTATTTCTTGTTGAAAAAAACAACATTTCCATGTCTCCAAGGAAGCAAGGAAAAATCTAGAGCTGACAATAGAGTTGGGAATATTTATGGGGTACATTGATACACCTCACAACTATCGGGTGTACCTACCATATTTCATGATGAAAGTTGTTCGTAGAGATGTGAAGTTCGATGAGGAGAAGGAAATGAAGTGTTCCCTTAATATGGAGCTTCATTTGCATGCAGATAAGGAGCTTTTGAATCAAAAGGAAGAACCTCAAGAAGATGTGGAGTAGCCACAAGAAAAGGAGCAAATAGTGGAGATAGACACTCAAGTAGTGACATCCAGGGAAGGAAGGAAGTGGAACATGGAATCTGACAAATTATTGCAAGATGCTAGAAAGAATGTGGGAGCACCCATATCATAGCATAGGAAGAGAAGGTCACTGTATTAGTACATTGGCTACATGGTTTTGATGACTGAGCTAGTAGAGATAGAACCAGCCTCATTAGAGGAAGCAGTAGAGAAACCTATATGGTTTTATGCTAAATTAGATTAATATGATTCCATTATCAAAAACAATGTTTAGGAAGTGGTCTCAAGACCAACAGACAAATCTGAGTGGTAGGTTTGAGATGGATTTACAAGGTAAAGCATGCAACAAATGGAAGCATCGAGAATCACAAGCCAAATCCGTGGCCAAGGGATACTCTCAGGTAGAAGGGATTGACTATGAAGAGACATGTTCTCTTGTATAAAGGTACTCTTCCATCAGATCAATTCTTTCTCTAGATGCATAGATGGGGTGGAAGATCCACCAGATGGATGTGAAGACAACATTCCTCAATAGAGTTATTGAGGAAGAGGTGTACATTAAACAACTTGAAGGTTTTGAGACCTTCGACAGAGAATCGCATGTGTTCAGACTCAAACGAGCATTGTATGGGTTGAATCAAACACCCCGTGTTTGGTACACCAAGATCGATAGCTACCTCGCCAGTTTGGGCTGCAAAAAAAGTGAATAAGATGTAAACCTCTACCACATTCTAGTATAAGGTAAATTGTTGATTATAGCCTTATATGTTGATAACTTCATTTTGACCAGTGATGAACAACTTATCGGGTCTTACAAGGAGGGCCTTGCAAGAGAGTTCAAAATGAAGGACATGAGTTTGATGCACTATTTCCTCTGTTTGGAAGTATGGAAAGGAGAAAGATAATTTTTTGTCTCTCAGGGAAAGTATGCCAATGAGATACTTCAAAAGTTCCACATGGACAGATGCAAACCCATGGAGACTCCTCTAGCGACCAACTGGAGGAAGGAGGATGCCACTTCAGGTGAGGAAGTGGATGCTATTGTGTACAGGAATTTGATGGGTTCACTCGTGTATCTGGTGAACACATGACCAAACATGTGTTATGCAGTCAACTAGTTGAGCCAAGTCATGGTTCAAATGACCAACCTATTTTGGAGGGATGTTAAACATGTACAACGATATCTCAAAGGCGCCACTTTGTTTGGACTATGGTACAAATGGACAGAGGGAGTGAATCTACAAGGCTTCATAGATGCATATTGGGTAGGAATTCCATCAGACCGAAAGATCACATGAGGAGGAATTTTCAGTGTTGGGTCCATGACGGGTTCTTAGTACAACATGAAGTAGAGATCAATGGCACTCAACTCAGTAGAAGGAGAGTACATGGCTGCAGTAGAGGATCTATGAGGCTATTCAATAGATGTGAAATATTATTGTTGGGTTATTTGATCGTATGATGGATCCCACCGTGATTTATTAGACAACCGAGTTGCATCAAACTATCTCGAGAATCTATTTTTTCACAATCAATCTAAGCATACATGTAGATATCTGATACCACCATATGCGAGATTTTGTGTAGAGGGGGATCATGTTAAGACATTCCATCGTGGAACAAGATGCGTACTCAAAATATTTGGTGCAAGTTAATGATTTGTGTTTTCGACCATGAATTTTCTTCCGCAGTAGTAGAATAGCTTCTAGTCTTGCAATTTAGTAAATTTCATGAGAATTTTAGGATCTACACATTAATTCTACATAGTCAAATAATAATAATATAATAACTTACCATTATGGACTGCAAGAATACGAGCATAGATCATATTAAATCTAGACTTGAACCTCTTAGGACTTGGTAGATTTGGCTTTAAGATGGATCTATACTTATGCATAATATTTTAAAATATTTATATAAAGACCAATTTAATCAACAACAACAAAAAATTGTTAAAAAAAAACAAACAAACATTATCCATTAAAAATATAGACAAACTCGTCTTTATTATTCAAGGAAAATCACACCACCACCTAGAATGTTGGTGGTTCATAAGGGGGAAGACTTTTTATTATTCAAGGAAAATCACACCACCACCTAGAACGTTGGTGGTTCGTAAGGGGGAAGACTTTCACTCCTTCCAGATTCTAGTAAATCATGGATTCATGGGCAGTTAACCTATTTACTTAAGTCTAAGGAAGATGAACTCTTAACCAAACAAAAACAAAAACAATTTTATGACTCTAATCTTAAATTTATAAGAATAAGTCCTTTAAATTTATAATGTACTGAATTGATACTATAATTTCAATTGATGTTATATCATGGATATCAATATTATATTTTATATTTTTGAACGATATTATTAGTTTTTATAATGTTTATGTATGTAAATATGTACTTCGATAGTTTTCATATTAATCGAAACCAATTAAAATGATAATGAATATGGTTCTAAATAATGAAATGATATATTAGGCTTTAGTAATATGACATATTCGATATGGTGCACGATTTTTGGTAAATTAAATTTATATCAATTCTATTTGAAATATGGGTAGTTATTATGGATGAAATGAATTATAACAAGTCTACAAGCATGATGGCATACCGTCGTATGATTATGCACTATGTTA
>JAXQQM020060216.1:0-43463 GCA_034641835.2 Pinus albicaulis
AAAAAGCACTACCTTCCACAGATCATATCTCCAAAAATATTACGAACCAAGCTCTGAAATTTTTTGATGAATTTCCTCAGGATTTCAGCTTCGCACCATATGAATTTCAGATTCTTAACCTTCGTAGAAAAAATTTTATAGCGCAAATTCCACGATGACCTGTTTAGGAGCCTGAAAAAATACCTGACTTCCACAGATCATATCTCCGAAATTATTGCGAACCAAAATCTGAAATTTTTTATACAAGCTTCCTCAGGATTTTTTCTTCGCACCCTAAAAATTTCAGCTTCTGAAACTTCGTAGAAAAAACTTTATAGCGAAAATGCCACGATGACCTGTTTGGAGCAGCGAAACCCTAGAATCCAAACCTCTGATACCAAATGTTGTGTAACCAGCTCCAAAAATAGAAGAAAAGAGATATGAACGCCTTAGAAATAAGCCACTTCAAGTAAAACTCTGAATACATTACAACCATGAACAATTCTTGGATGATACAATTCACAAAACCTCCTTTCATATGGGAGTCCATGTAGATGCACAATCTCAAATACAATGTAACTTAGCCGACCTAAAAATAATAATTCTATGCACAATAATAACAAAATGGGGGTTACAAGGGTACAATAATAACAATAAGGGGTTTACACTAACAATAATAAGGGGCTATACTAGTGATATAGGGACCTAACAAATTTTCAAGAACTTTTCTTGAAATTTCTTTCAGAAGGAAAGGAATTCGAATTACGGGGTATTGCAGGGAAGCTAGCAAAGATAATAAGTTCTAATGTCATCACAAAGCTTCTAAAGAAAGAAAAATGCGGCATAATTGCACAATTATGCTCAGTATAAGTTCCAACATCAAAATCATCTATTTCTACAGATCTCCAAAAAGTCTTGGACAATCATTCCAAGGTTTTTAAAACTCCCAAAGGACTCCCACCTATTCGTTATCATGATCATGCTATTCATTTGATTTCAAGAAGTGTTCCTCCAAACACCAGGCCTTACAGATATCCTTATGTCCAAAAGAGGGAAATTGAACGTATGATTGCAGAAATGTTAGAGGCGGGTATAATTCAACCTAGTCAAATTTATTTCTTTGCTCCTATAGTATTGGTACACAGGAAGGATAGATCATGGCGCATGTGTCCCGATTATAGGGAGCTCAATGAGCTCACCATTAAATATAAATTTCCCATTCCCGTGATTGATGATTTATTGGATGAATTACATGGAGCAATATATTTTACCAAGTTGGATCTTCATTCAGGATATCATCAAATTAGAATGAAGACTGAAGATATTCCGAAAACAACATTTCAAACTCATGAGGGTCATTATGAATTTTTGGTCCTGCCTTTTGGCCTTATCAATGCACCTTCTACATTTCAAGGGTTGATGAACTCCATTTTCAAACCCTCCCTTACAAAATTTGTGCTAGTATTTTTTGATGATAAACTAATCTACAGTAGGTCTTGGAAGGATCGTGTTCAACATGTTCACAGGGTGCTCAAAGTATTGCAGGAGAAACAATTATATGAAAAAACATCCAAATGTTTCTTTGGAGTACAAGAGGTGGAATATCTGGGTTATATTGTATCTCACGAGGGTGTTAATGTAGACCCTAACAAAATTAAATCCATTAAGGAATGGAAATTCCCCACAACCATAAAGAAGTTGTGAGGATTTCTAGGGTTAACATGGTATTATCGCAATTTTGTTAATAATTATTGGAGAATAGTAGCACCTCTAACAACATTATTGAAGAAAGATGCATTTTCATGGAATTCTGAAGAAACTAAGGCCTTTGAACATCTTAAAGAGGCAATGTGCCTAGCACCAGTCTTAGCTACGCCAGACTTCACAAAAACCTTTATTGTGGAATGTGATGCCTCAGGAAATGGAATTGGTGCCATTTTAATGCAAGAAGGAAGACCCATTGCTTTTGAAAGTCGTCCAATCAAAGGAAAGTATTTACAGAAACCTATTTATGAGAAGGAAATGTTAGCAATACTGCATGCACTAAAGAAATGGCGAACTTACCTAATGGGAAGACACTTCAAGGTAAAAATTGATCATGATAGTCTTAAATAATTTTTGAAACAAAGTATATCTTCAGAAGAGCAGCAAAAATGGATCACAAAGATGTTGGGTTATGACTTTGAAATAATCTACAAAAAAGGAAAGCTAAATGTTGTTGCAGATGCACTCTCAAGAAAGAATGAAGAGGTGGAAGCATTGCTTTGTGCCATTTCTATTATCCAACCAGATTGGATAACCGAGGCAAGAGATGAATGGAAGAAGGAAGAAGAAGTGAGGACACTCATTCAAAAGTTGCATGTTCAAGATCCTAGTAAATCTGATACATTTAGTTCGAAAAATGATTCCTTATGGTACAAAGATCGCTTATATCTTTGTAAGAATTCCCAACTAAAACAAAAGATTCTTTTGGAATTGCACACTTCTCCTTTAGGAGAACACTCAGGATTTTTAAAAACTTACCACAGGGTGAAGAAAGAATTTTTTTGGGATGGCCTTAAATCTGATATTCAAAATTTTGTGGTGGAATGTTTGGTTTTCCAGCAGAATAAAGTTGAGACAATTAAGACCCCGGGTCTTCTACAACCTTTATCCATTCCAAGCCAACGTTGGGAGGAGATTTCAATGGATTTTATCATAGGTTTACCTAAGTCTGAAGGAAAGAGTGTCATCATGGTGGTAGTTGATAGACTTACCAAGTATGCACACTTTTGTGCATTATCTCATCCATTTAAAGCAAGTACAGTTGCTACTACATTTATGGAGACAATTCAAAAGCTACATGGAAACCCAAGGGTTATTGTGAGCGACAGAGATCCCATTTTTACTGGAAATTTTTGGACGGAGTTATTTTCTTGTTTGGGTACTCAATTAGGTCATAGCTCATCTTATCATCCTCAATCCGATGGTCAAACTGAGATAGTAAATAAATGTTTGGAAGGATATCTTCGTTGTTTTGTATCTGATAAACAAACACAATGGGCCAAGTGGTTACCTCTCGCTGAATGGTGGTATAACACTTCATTCCATACTGCAGCAAAAATGACCCCATTTATGGCACTTTATGGATATCATCCACCATCGATCACATCATCTTTAAGGGAAAATTCGAAGGTTCAAGCAGTGGAAGATCACATCGAGCATCAGCAAGAAGTTCTCCAACTCTTAAAGGATAACCCGAATTTGGCACAAAATCGAATGAAACAACAGGCAGATCAACATCGCAGCGAGAGAAGTTTTGATGTAGGAGATTGGGTATTTTTACGGCTACAACCATACAAACAAATGTCCCTCAAGCAAGCTAAGAAGGATAATAAATTATCACTAAAGTACTATGGTCCTTACAAGGTGTTGCAAAAGATTGGTACTATGGCATACAAATTGGAGCTTCCTGCTTCTTCACGAGTGCATCCAATTTTCCATGTTTCATGCTTAAAGAAGGTTATAGGTGAAAATATTCCAGTTCAAACAATATTGCCAAAACTTGATGAGGAAGGAAAAATCATATTCGAACCTGAAGCAGTCACGGAAACCAAAACTCGATAGCTACGGAATCAATCAATTTTAGAGTATCTCATCAAGTGGAAGAACTTACCCACTGAAGATTTTATATGGGAGGATGAGAATTTTATATAGAAGCACCCATAGCTTCTCAAGCATTGAGGACAACACTTTTTTAAAGGAGAGGGGCATGTTAGGTCCATATATTACAAGTATAGTCCCTTATTGTTGTTAGTGTAACCCCCTTATTGTTATTATTGTACCCTTGTAACTCCCATATTATTATTATTGTGCCCTCAAATTATTATTGTTAGGTCGGCTAGGATTATATTGTGGCCCCACTAGGATTACATTATGGCCCAATGGACTCCTATATATAGAAAGGAGGTTTTGTAATTTGTATCATCCAAGTATTGTTCATCCATGTAATGTATTGGAGGTTGCCCCCTCGAAGTGGATTATTTCTAAGGCATTGATATCTCATTTCTTCTATTATTGGAGTTGGTTTCACAACACACCCAAAATGTCTAAATCTGGCAACAGACTTAAATCTAGGGTTAGGACTCTAAATAGTAACTCCTTTTATTCTATTTAAACAATTATACGAGTCTGTTATGAGATTAAAATATTAAAACCAAACTACCCGAAATCATACATTCATCGTATTTCTGTATCAAATCTGATGTATATTACTTTACAAATTGAGAAGTAAAAGTATTGTCACCATTACCAAAGAACATGTATAATGAGTTATTATTCTCTACTAATATTTGGAATGCAGAAATTGATGTAGGAAAATCTATACATTATAGAAAAATATATATGGTATTTCATTAAAAGCAGAATATACATTCAGAATTAGTGGATAGAGAGACCAGTAATATATCAAAGGAGCCTACCATTTTTAGACAAAAGTATGAAGAAAATGTTAGAACAACAGTTAAGGTTCATGTTCTGAAAAACATATGAGATAACTATACGTAAGATAGCTATATAGACAAACTAGAAATTCTTTAAGTATAGTTGTGAAATAAATAAGATCTTGCAGTGAGATTTTGATCTAGCGAACTATTATATATTTTTGTCATAAATAAAATTTCATTTACTCAGAATGGAATGTTAGGAAAACAATGAAATTATTTGTTTCGACAATATATTAATATTCTGAATATTGTTAACTATAACAGAAAGTTACTAACATTAGCTGTAATAGAGTTTATAGGAAGCCTATATAAATATTTGTTACATTACGATACAAAGCAGACTAGAGATCGCATAGTGTGTAAATATCGCTATTTTTAGAAAAACAATTTAAAACCTGAGGAATTTTCTCGAACATAATTTTGGTATACATATGTAAGCAGATAATGATTGATGGTCTTGTGTACAAAATATAGAAAGAAAAATAATATGACCCAATTGTATGTATTCTTATATCCTTACATATATTGCATAACTGATACAATTTATAACTGATGTAATAACCAATATGCAAACATCATTAATATATTTGATACAACTTATGATCTGAAAGATTGATATAAAAAAAACCGGACCATTACACTATAGACTGGATATTTAATAGTGAAAAAGCCATTGCAATTAACCCCATAATTTGCTACAATTAAATACTTAAATTTTGTATTTTTCATAACAAAAAATACAAACCATTAAGGGTTTCTATCATAACTACTATAAAACCAACGAAGTAAAGTTTGCATCTACAAGAGGGTACTGAGTGTCATGAAATTTATAGTCAATGAGACGGATATACAGTTCAGGTTGAATTCAATGACATAAATGTTGAAGTGAAAAATTATAATGTATGTATTAGGGAAACGATGCCAGAGTAGTCATCATCCCAGAAATTAAATAGTAATAAGGGAAAACAAACAAAGTTAAACCCCATCGAATACTCCGTGACCAGATTTCTGAATCAAGTGCGGGAGATGAAGACCAACCTGTATGGACAGAACATGAATCGTTTAAAAATAGTGGAAACCCAAAAATACGAATTGGCGTACAAACTTTATAGACAGTCTATAGCTGGGCACTATGGCTACCTGTATTCAGGAAAAGCGAGCGAATTAGATAAAGCAAACGCATAAGGAATAGGAGCAGGAGTACACCAAAACCACTATCAAAATATAAAGGATGAAACTTTTTTCATACCTTAGTGGTATGTATTTCCTTACATCCTTAGAAAATCTGGAAATTCACAAAATATAAATTAGTGTGAGACTGATAATGGTAAGTGGAGGGTTTACCATGCTACAGAAATAATGATTGGGAGAAATTTTATGTAACAATAAAAATAGAACTGAATACAAATAGAAGAAAAAATAATAAGGATCTATCCTGCGTAAAGAAATTAAAATGAAGCTATGTGGTAAAAATTAAAACTGGCTAAATATGGAGGAAACGTCATAATAACTTTTACCAACAGATTCGTATGCCAAAGACTGCGAACTTTGGGTCAAGGAAGTGCCGGAAGTATCCAGGTCATACAAATAACTGGAAGGTATGTCAATAACATAGGGAGAACTCTCTTCTTAATGTAGGACTGAAGATGCACACCGCAAAAACTAATGAAAAATTGTAAGATGAATGGCTACTTGGAGAAAGGATAAATTAACGTAGAAGATTCTGAGATATAAGATTTAACCAGTAACATTAGCAAATGAGCAAAGCATGAATGATACCTTAACCTCCATTGAAACCCCTGGAATGAACTGAATATCTCATGTTACAGAGCATCGACATAATACAAGTGAGGGTTCTACTGTCGAGACCACCGACATACAAGCTACGGCTCTCGGGAGGAAATGCAAGGAGAAACAAATACAGTTTATTTCACATTTTAACCCTAAAAAATTCAGAAAAATCTAAGGATTATCAACCCTACATATGTCAAAGGATTAAGGCCTCACTCGGATCACTAGGTAGAGATGTCAAAATGTAGCCATCATGTGATACAGTACCGAAGGAATCACATCAGCAAAAATAGAAGTTAATACTCTCGATGGTAAAGTAATGGAAACGTATCCCCCAAGAAAATTCCTTGGGCTCAAGAATTATAATCGTGAGTTGGCCTCATTAATACTTATCCAAAGTAGGAAGGATAGTTAGGTGCAACTGTAATGGCATTAGGTCGAAATATATTAATGATATTGCGGGGTTATAAAGACTGTACATTTGATTTTATCATCATGCCAATTATTCCACGTCAATGTAATAAGGTCAAAGGAAGAATATCTAAAATATAGAATATGGTTAGATGGAAATTAAAAAGAGTATTTTGGAACCCTTATTCCTAGGTAAATTTTATGACCTTGAGAAATGAAATCTCGAAAAAACCTTGGTATTAAAATATGCACCAAAATCAAAGTTAAGATGTGAGATATAATGGTTACATTTAAAATTGTATAGGGCAGTCAATTACATATCTAAAGAAACCCTTTTGTGATGTATGGATTCGATTAAGGGGATTAGGTTGTAAGAAGAATATCATAAATATATATCCCTATATATGTTACCAAAGGTAATTTATAATAGAATACGGTAAATTAATAGACCAAAGATAATATAAGGGTATAAAGGGGTGGACTAGTAAATAAGTATTATAATATAAATAAAAGGAATTATATATAAGGTTAGTGGGGAAACCATATATATATAATCACCTAATTATTATCAAAAGAAGAAATCATAATGAGGAGGTGGAAGAGAGTATGATCAATTGTACTATCATCAGTAGTGAATTAAATATTGAAACTCAAGGAGAAGAATAAAGGATTTTAGCATGGATGTCAGAGTCTCATCAATTTGCGACGACGATTTAAATGTAGAAATAGAATGTCATCAAACTTGGGATGAATACTTATAAAATTGTTCATAAAAATTAGGAGAAATTGTTTTTTTTTGTATAAGTCAGAGGCATTACAAATGGTATAAGAGCATTAGCTAAAACACTGGGCAAATTATGTACTCACACAGAAAATGTATGCTGCTATAAAATTTTATGAAATTTAAATTTTACTAATGTTATATTTCCTATACAATGAACAGTACTGAAGTATATAGTTGTGAACCATGACGGATGGGGATGGGCTGTATGTAGATCTGGGTGATGGAGAAAACACACCAGATCCAAATGCTCCATTGATGGCTATGTTGCATAGAATGTAACGAGAAATGGCACAACTTGAAAGCCACAATGATAGGCTATCTCTAGCCAGTGAGTAGCAAGACAGACTAATCAGAGAATTGACTTCACGGAATAGCCAAGAGGGTGAAGGTTCCGAAAGGAAGATAAAAGGAAGGGTCAATTTCTCAGAATATTCTGAGAAAGATGGTGCCTCTAGAAAATAGTCTAGACAAAAGAAGGAATTATAGGGTGAATTTCGGAAAATTAAACCTCCTTCCTATGAGGGAGAGAAAGAAGAAGATGTTGAGGCATGGCCTCTAAATATGATAAATTACATTCAGGTTTACGAATATGAAAGTAACTTAAGAGCCAGGCTGGTTATTTATCAGCTGCATGGTAAGGCTACCTTATGGTGGGAAGAAACAAATATGGTTCATGCCATTGATGATAAAATGGTGACTTGGGAGGATTTTCAAGTCAAGTTTAAAAATTGATACTTTAATGAACACTACTATGACGACAAGGAAAAAGAGTTTCACGAACTCAGATTGGGACAACTCACGATTGATGAGTTTGTAACCAAGTTCACAAATCTGTTACGATATGTACCTTATATCAGAGAGGAGAAGGCAAAGGTACAGAGGTTCCTAAATTGTCTGCCCACTATTTATAAAGAAAAGATAGAATTTGATAACCCAAAAATGATGGATGAGGTGGTACAAAAGGCCAGATTGTGTTACCAACAATTCAAGGGTAAGGCGGAACAAGGAAAGAATTGGTCAAACAAAGGTGACTTCAGTGGAAAGAAAAAAAAGTCAGCCTATTTGAAAAAATTTGGGAGAACCTACCAAAGAAAGAAGTTCATTAAAATGGGAGAAAACCAAACTGCTCAATCCCAAACTGGATCCAAAATAATGAATGGAAATAAAAAGAGGGAAGGGACTGTTAAAATGAAAGAAACTTTGAAGTGTTGGGGTTGTGGGGAACCTCATTTATTGAGGGAATGTCCACACCAAAATATCCATACAGTAAAAGTACTGAGAGAGGCAACTACAGTTATTGATGTAGCCATAAACATCCCCAAAATCAGCAGTGCCTTAGAAGATCGTCAAACAGAACAACAGTCCACTATGGTCGAAATGGAAAGTATGATTGTTGACCAATATGTTACAGTTTTAATAGATTTAAGTGCATATTTGAGTTATATCAGTCCTCAAATGATACAAAAATGTAAATTAAAGTTAGATAAATTTCAGCATTCTTGGTTAGTTCAGTTAGCCACTGGTACAAAACGAAAAGTAACTCACAAGTTAGCCCAAACAACCATAAATCTAAATGGATACCAAACAGAATTAAATTTAAATATTCTTCCATTAGGGTCTTATGATGTACTAATAGGGATGGACTGGTTAGAAAAATAGAAATCTATGATGAATTTTTTAGACAAGATCTTACATTGCATTGATAAGAAGGGAAAACCTGTAATAATCAAAGGAAATACTCAACCCATATCTATGAGGCAAATCTCGCCCTTCAATTAAAGAGAACTGCTAGAGAAGGGTATCAAGTGTATTCTGTTCATGTAGAAGAGTTGGAAAAGCAAGCAGAGGAAAATCTGTTAGAAACACTAACAGTGATAAGAGAATTTAAAGATGTGTTTCCGGATGAAATTCCTCATCTACCCCCCAAGATAGAAATTGATTTTTCAATCAATTTAGTGCTGGGAGAAACTTCAGTTTCTAAAGACCCATACAGAATGAGCACTCTTGAATTAATGGAGTTAAAAATTCATCTACAAGAATTGTTGGACAGAGGTTACATCAGACCAAGTGTATCCCCCTGGGAGCACAGTGTTTTTTGCGAAAAAGAAAGATGGTACCTTCCGTATGTGTATTGATTACCGTCAATTGAACAAGCAGATAATCAAAAATAGATATCCATTGCCTAGAATAGATGACCTCTTCAACCAAGTTAGAGGGGCCATAGTGTTTTCCAAGATTGATTTAAGGACTGCTTACCATCAGTTAAGGATTAAATATGAATATATTATCAAAAAATCATATAGAACCTAGTATGGACACTATGAATTTGTGGTCCTATCGTTTCGGTTGACCAATGCACCTGCCACTTTTATGTGTTTAATTAATAGTGTATTAAATAAATACTTGGACAAGTTTGTAATAGTATTTATTGACGACATTTTAATATATTCAGAAAGTGAAGTGGAGCATAAAGAACACCTCAGGATTGTTTTTCAAACTCTCAGAGAAAATAAATTTTATGCTAAGTTTAGCAAATGCGAATTTTTCAAAGATAAAATTCAATACTTAGGGCATATAATTTCAAAACAAGGGTTGGTTGTAGACCCAGAAAAGACAAAAGAAATCATAGAATGTTCTGTACCTACTGGCGTGTCAGCTGTAAGATCCTTTATGGGAATTGCAGGATATTACTGGAGGTTTGTAGAGAAATTATCATCCTTATCCTCCCCCATTACTTCCTTGCAACAGAAAGGAGTAAAATTTTAACTGACTGAAAAATGTCGGAATAGCTTTGAGCAGTTAAAACTAAAACTTACTACAACACCTATCCTAAATATTGCTGACGCAAAACAGGAATTTGTGGTATGCACAGATGCTTGTGAAGAAGGATTAGGGGGAGTACTATTACAAGAAAATTATGTTATATCCTATGAATCTCGAAAACTTAAGAAGCATGAACAAAATTATACTATATATGATCTTGAGTTAGCTATTGTAATCCATGCCCTCAATATGTGGAGACACTACCTTCTAGGAAAGAAATTTGTGTTGATGACATATCACATCAGCCTAAAGTATTTCTTCACTCAACCACACTTGAATGCTAGGAAAGCTAGGTGGTTGTCTTTCCTGATTGAATTTTACATGGAAATAAAACACATAAAAGGTAAAGAAAATAATATTGCATATGCCTTAGGCAGAAATTCTTGGCAAAGTATGAATAACATTGGAAGTAGTGTCAAATTAGACTTAGAAGGACTAATTCAACGAGTAGTGAACCAAGACCAAAACTATGAGAAACTTTAGACTCAAATGATGGAAAAATAAATGAAAGGGTTTACAGAAAATCAAAAGGGGATAACTTGTTACAAAGATAGATTGTACATTCCTAATGTAGACTCCTTAAAGAAAGAAATTTTGGATGAATATCATAAAAGGCCCTATTCTAGACATCCTGGATACCAGAAATTACTCACAGCTTTGAGAAGAAACCTATTTTCACCTGGAATGAAAAAGGATGTAGTAAGTTACTTAGCTAGATGCATAAAATGTCAACAGGTAAAATTTGAACATCAACATCTACCTAGGTTGCTAAATCCTTTACCTATTTCAGAATGGAAATGGAAAAATATTTCTATGGACTTTATAATTGGTTTACCAAGAAGCAGATATCAACATGACTCTGTCATGGTTATAGTGGATACTTTAACTAAAGGTGCTCATTTTATACTTGTTCAATCTACCTTTGGGACAACCCAAGTAGAAAATGTGTTCATAAAGGAGATTATAAGACTACAAAGGATTCCTAAAATGATAATTTCAGACAGGGACGTAAAGTTCACTGTAGCCTTTTGGAGGAGCTTGTTTGGAGGCATGGATAGTAAATTAAATTTTAGTATTACCTACCATCCCCAAAAGGATGGCCAAACAAAAAGGACAAATCAAATTCTGGACGATATGTTAAGGATGTATGTTATGGATAGACCAACCAAGTGGGAAGACTATTTACACTTAGTAGAATTTGCCTATAACAACAGCTACCAGATGTCCATAAAGATAAGTCCATTTGAAGCACTTTATGGTAGGAAGTGCCATACTCCCTTAAGTTGGAGGCAACCTAAAGATAAACTGATACTTGGACTAGAAATTTTGGAAGAAATGGAAAAAGTTGTTAAACAGATTTAGAAAAATATCAAAACAACTCAAGATAGAAAAAAAATTTATGCAAAAAAAAAGAGAGTTCACCGAGAATTCGGTGTGGGTGATCATGTATATTTGAGGATTAAGCCTAAGAAGAGTACTTTTCACACCGGAAGTTGTGAAAAATTAGCCCCACGATATTGTGGACCATTTGAAGTGTTGGAAAGAGTGGGACCGATGGCCTATAAATTGGGCTTACCCATTCATATTAAGGTTCATGATGTGTTTCATGTTTCTTTATTGAAAAAATATGTACATGATTATGCTCATGTTATTGATTGGAATGTGATTCAGGTAGAACTAGAAGGGGAATTCCTTCCAGAGAAACTTCAAATCTTGGAGCGAGAAGAAATTGAACTTTGGAACCGGATAGTAGCTAGGGTAAAAGTGTAGTGGAGGAACTTTACAGCTGAAGAGGCTACTTGCGAACGAGAAGCTGAGATGATGGAGAAATATCCATCACTATTTATACAGTGAACTAGTTAATTATTTTGTTAACATCGAGGACGGTGTTTGTTTTTAGAGGGGGAATATGTAATTCCCCTAGTTTCTATGCTTTTTAATTGACAATTGAATAATTCCAAAGGGGAAGTGGACCCCAATGGAGAACTAGTGTGTGGATTTATTTTATTTTTAATTAATAAAAATAGATGGAAAATTTATGTTTGCAATGACTAGATTGAGAATTGAGATCTGATACCTAAATCCATGAGGATGTGGATAAGGTGATGAGACTTTCCCACACCTTTCAAAAATCATTGGAAGGAATATTACCAAAATTAGATTTGGAGATAAACATCTAATTTACCCAATGAAGAGGAAATTAATTGGGAAGAGGAAGAAAAAGCTGGAAAAGCGAAAAAGACAGCTTTAAAGTACCTCAATGAGGGAAAGCCTTGGAAAAAAAGGAAGAAAGCATCCTGAAATTTCTGGATGCAGAAATTGGAAATAGGCTTTGGAAAGCATAGCTTAAATAAGCTACTCCAAGATAGACAAAGGGTTGTATATCACTGGGAGCAAAGGTCTTGGCTCGGGGGTGAGTTACGGAGAGATAACTCTACGGTTGGGTGGAACTAGTCAGAGTAATTGGTATGTGCGCATAATTCGAACATTATCATGTGATATTGATTTCAAATATGTGTTTTTTTTTTCTAAGTAATGGTAAATCTAGTAATATGTAACATAAAAGTACAAAAATACCGCTGCCTCAGCTGAGAAAGCCTGAGCGTAGGGCTTGACAACCATGAAAAACAATAGTTTGGACTGCCCACATAGAGAAAACCAGTCCCTGAAAGTTAAGATTTACCGCCTTCATAGGGGAAACTGACATTTGAAACATATAGTTTGACAAAAATACAAGTAATAGGACTGACCACTCTGCCAGCAGAGGGTGATGAAACAGGGAAGCTAAAATTAGCCTAAGAATCCTGTGCATAAGAAACAAAAACCTTTGAGGGTCTTCGCTACTGATCATTGGCTGGAGAAGGTAGTTCCTCTTCGATTTTGCATCTGTACTCATCGATGCTTCCACCTTCATCAGTAGAGGGATTCGCCTTGTCTTTGTCCTCACCATCCATCGTCTGGTCCTGCATAGAGATGTCATGGGCAATGTTCAACTGTGCCAAGAGGCCTTGGCATTTTCTGCAGATGTGGGGTCGGGAGTAGCACAAAGGCCAGGAAATACGACAGAGGGACCAAGGATAGCGACGAAAGGGGGATCAGGGCGTGTTGTCTCCTCCCGAATGGTAACCGTGACATAGGCTGTGATGATCGGCTTGTCAAATGAGAATTCAAATCTGAACTCCGCTCGTTGACAAGATTATCACAAGGGAATGGAGGTGGATGGAGGGGGGGCGAGAGGGGCACCAGACTAGAAGGCTTGAGTCACAGAAGAGAGCACATGGGGAGGCAGAGAACATGGAACAGGGCGAGCAAATTCACTAGAGTGAAGCCGACCTCTGCGACTTCTCATTTCTGGGATGTGGTCACAGGAGAATTCCTCGTAGGAGGAGTTCGAACTGGGAGAGGACTGAGATAGAATGGTGCAGCCATGGCTGGACCCGCGATGACATCACATTCGATGGCGCAGTCTAGGCATGGTGACAGGGAAATGCTGGTGGAAAGGGAAGAGGAGAAGTGATGTCGAGGAGCTGGAAGAGATGGACAGGGTATTCGAACAACAGAGGTTGCTATGTGTGAAATGAAACTTAGGAATAGTCTCCAAGCAGCACAGAAGCACACAATGCCTACCAGTCTGCGTTCGAGCGCTTGGCTCGGCACAGGCAGGCGGGCAAGAACTTCGACGCGGAGCAGTAGGAGTGCAGACAGAGCATTCGCCATACAACAGACCAAACTCCATATCAGAAGCCAAAATGAACCAAATGAAATACACTGAGCGTCGATGGTTCGAGAGAGCTACGTTAATGGCTCACAGGGTGGCGTATTGAATGCCCTCTTTAATGCCTTTATGGGAGGCCACATGGCCACCCCACATCAACGTCCTTGGGATGCAGCGTGAGACAGGCATCCCATCAAGCCAGAGTGTCATCCTCATCTGGAGCTGAGGTATCATGGTGCACTAGAGTGTTGCATTCCTGAAGTTTGGCATTTTCATGGATAATGCTGAGCGGGCCATGTTTGAGAGTATCTGTGCTTTCCACTCCCATATTAGCAAGGAATTCAGCCACCTTGTTGCCATCACGCTTGATGTGAGAGAAAGAGACAACATTATTTTTTTTGAGCCAAGCTTCCATAAGTTATAGTTTGGCATTTAACCTCCAACTGGTGGAAACCTTGGCAGTATTGGATCCCATGAGCAGGTGATTAGAAATATTGATGAGCACCTGAGAGTCTCCTTCAACAACAATTGGAAAAAAGTTGTTTTTTTAAGTTAAGCAGAGACCTTGCCAAAGGCCCTCTAGCTCCGCAGAGTTGTTGGTGTTCCATCCGAACGAGCCAAAGTAAATTGCGAGAGTATTCCCTTTAGAGTCTCTGAAGATACCACCAAATCCTGCCTAACCTGGATTGCCTTTAGATGCCCCATCGAAATTTAGTTTGACAACTCCAGTGGTGGGTGGAGACCAGCAATCAGGGATTCGCTGGTTATTTCTTGCTGGAGAAGATGAGGTTGGATTGATTATGAGTTTCCAGTTCTCCCAGATAGCAATTTCCTGAGGCTTTTTGGGGAAGTCCTCTTCCTTCCAGCTGAGAAGAGTTAGATACTCTTGAAGATTATTTCTGAAGGAATTCCAAATTGCTTCTATAGACATTGATTGATTCCTGAATACTCTTTTGTTCCTTTCTTTCCAAATCGACCAATATAGTAGGCTTGGGATGAGTTGCCAGAGAGTGTTTAGAAGTACACTAGAGTAAGGCAGCATGGGCCAATTGCAAATAGTGCAAGTTAGCTCTTCTATGAGTTTTCTCTTTTGGTAGTGAAAACTAATTTTCTCCCAAAGTGTGTTTGCCAGAGTGTAAGAGATCATGAGATGCTGAGCGGTTTCACTGCATTGGTTGCAATTGGGGCATCGGGATGGCCCAATGAATCCCCTTCTAATCAAGGTATCCCAAGTGAGTATTCTCTTATGGCTAAGAAGCCAAAGGAAGGTCAAAAATTTGGGCCAAATGCATGGAGCCCAGACACGCTGCCAGATTGGATCAAGAGGATTGGTAGAGGCAAGAGTCAGAGTATAGGATTCTTTGGTGGAGAACACTCCTTTGGTAGAATATCCCCATCTAAGTACATCCGGCTCTTCTGACCATCTGATCTTTCTTTGCCTTAATTTTGAGCTGAGGGCTTCCCTGATATCTTCCTGTGCTTGGGGAGCGATGAGAGCAGACTGCTTCCATTTTCTGTACCCATTGATATTCACCATGAGCCAGTGTTGATTGACCTTATCTTCATGCTGAGTAATTGTGTTTCCCCTGTTGAGTTGATTGAGAATATCCGATATTTTTGGTTGCTGCTGCTAAGCATCCATCCAGAATCTGGCTGAGCCTCCTTTCCGAATTTCCGAAAAGCTATGTTGTTGAATCAGGGCACTATGTTGCTTGGCGGTAGTCCAAATTAGAGAGCCAGGAGCTTCAGGGGAGAGTTGGATCAATTCTTCAGAGGGTATATTGTTGGCATATTTCGTTGTCTAAAGTTTGGCCTAGGGCGTGCTTGGATTTGAAATCCACTTCCACCAGATTCTGGCTCCCATGACTTTGTTTCTTTGAGTTGGATCCCTGAGTCCGAGACCTCCTACTTCTTTTGAAGTGCATACAGTATTCTGGTTTACAAGAGCCCATTTCCGGTTCTGACGAGAGGATCCCCAGAGGAATTTGCGCTGCAAGGCTTTAATTTGCTTGAGAACCCATTTCAGTGCTGTCAGGACCGAAAAAAGGTATAAAGGCATAGATTGAAGAAATTCTTTGATGAGAATGAGCCGACTGGCCATATTAAAGGCTCTGAAGGTCCAAGAGGAGAGGCGGGCTTCAAGCTTTTCAAGAAGAATGTTCCAGGAGGAATGTTTGATAGCAGAATCTATAAGGGGGGCTCCAAGGTATTTAGCAGGAAGGGAGGCAATAGAAAAGCCAAGGATCCGAGCTATGTTGGCTTGGGATGGTATAAGAGTGTTGAAGAAAAAAATTTGAGATTTGGCAACGTTGACAGAAGTGCCAGAGGCTTCAGAAAAAACATTCAGGATAGATTTAAAGGCTCGAGCTTCTTGCACTGAAGGGTGACCAAAGAGCATATTATCGTCCACAAATTGTTGATGGGTGGTAGCAGGGGAACCATGAAGAGAGATGTCTTTCAGCTTGTGAGCGAGAAGAGCATTTTGAATGAGACGTCCAAGGCCTTCTGCCATAAGCACAAAAAGGAAGGGAGATAAAGGATCTCCTTGTCTGATACCCCTAGTGGGAGCAAAAGGATGAGAAGGAATCACGTTTATCAAGATGGAGTAAAAAGTGGAGGAGATAAGGTTCATGACCCATCTTATCCACGTTTTATTAAAACCAAAAGCTTCCAGGATCTGTTGAATATAATTCCAACTCAGTTTGTCGAAAGCCTTTGACAAATTGATTTTAAGGAGCATACCTACTTTTTTTCTAACCTTTAGGGAGTGGATGACTTCATGCGTAAAGATGACCCCATCCAGGATTTTTCGATCTTCCATGTAACCAGTTTGTTCTGGTGAGATGAGCATGGGCAGAAGAGGCTTGAGAAGATTGGCAATGACTTTTGAGATTAACTTGTAGATCATGTTGCATAAGGAAATGGGCCAGAACTTATCTGGCTTGCTTGGTTGGTCTTCCTTTGGAACCAGAGCTATGAAAGTAGCATTGAGAGAGGGAAGCAGCCAATGCATTGATCTTGAGTATTCCACTAATTTCCAGACTTCCATTTTGATGAGATCCCAAAAATGGTGAAAGAAGTTAGAGGTGAAGCCGTCTGGGCCTGGGGCCTTACCAATATTAGTCTGGGCCAATGATGCCTCTACCTCTTGCATAGAGATTGGTCTCAGTAACATTTGGTTATGTTTCTCCATTATTATCTTGGGAATGAGTTGGGTGATCTGGTTGATAGCTGTTTGTCTGCAAAGTGAAGGTTCTTGATGAACATTTCTAAAATGATCCAGCAATTCACGCTCCATATCCTCATGGCTTTCCAATCACTCTCCATGCTGATTTGTAATGTGGCCAATACAGTTGCTCATTCTTCTTTGTATAGTGGAGCGATGAAAGAACTTAGTGTTTCAGTCACTTTCCTTAAGCCAACGTACTTTGGATTTTTGTCTCCAGAGGATTTCTTCTTGTTTGTATCTCTCATTCAACTGCTGCTGAAGACATTGTTCCTGATTATCGAGGAGCTCTGTTATACCTTTATTGATCATTTCTTGCTGAGTCTCTACCATTTTGAGTTCAAGAGCTTTATTTTCCTGAAAGATATTCCCAAATACTGAGTGGTTCCATTTTTTAATTTGGGATTTCAAGAACCAGAGTTTTTGCTGGAATTGAAACATCTTGGAGCCTTTTGGAGGGATAAAGCTTTTCTAGACTGTGTGAACCAGATCCTTGAAGGAGGAATGTTCGAGCCAGAAAGCTTCGAAGCGGAAAGGCCGCTTCAAGTGTTGATTAGGTCTCTCCCATTGTAGGGCAATGGGCTAGTGATCCAAGCTTGAAATAGGTATAATGGAGGCACTGATGTCTCCCCCCAGATGGATAGCATTATCAGAGATTAAGAAGCGATCTAACTTAGATGCTATATGATTACTACCAGATCTTTTGTTATTCCAAGTGTACATCCCATTAGAGAAAGGAAGATCAATCAGCTAACTTCAGCTTATGAAATCTTTGAAGTGAGAGCTATCCGGATCCAATCTCGAGCGACCCCCTATTTTTTCTTCTAGCTTTGTTAGCATATTGAAATCTTCCCCCAAAATCCATAATGGATGTATTCTGTTGGAGTTTAAGATCTCCATCGTGTTCAAGAGTGAAATCTTGCTTGCCAGATCTTATGGGAAATAGACATTTGAGAGGTGCCCATGGATGTTAGTGCCAATAAGATGAAAAGTGGCTTGTATGAGATTGTGGGAAACATGAAAATCCCCAAACTCAATGGCTTGCATATCCCAAATTATAGCTAGACCTCTTGATGAACCAGAGGCATCTACTGCAACTGAGTGACATCCAGGCCAGGCTTTGGTGAGGATCTTACCAAGAGCCTCACTATTGCATTTAGTTTCTTGAAGAAAGATAATCTGCGGTCTTTCTTGCTGTATCGTGCTTTTGATCATTCTGTATTTCTTGGGGTTGTTTAGCCCTCTTACATTCCATGAGATTAGCTTCATGAGGAAGCATTTGTAAGTGGTTTAAAGAATCTCGTGAGCTTGGGATATCGTCCTGACTCCACCAATATTTCCCCTAGTATGATGGTGTGTTGCCAATCTGGTTTTCAGCCTATTTTCTTGGATTATTTTGTGATCTTTAGAACATCCCAATGACTTCCTAGTTGGATACCCAGTTTCTTGTGTTGCTAAGCTTTGGTGAGAACGACTTCAAGGGTATCAATCTGGCTAGGTTTGATTTTGTCAAAATCCTAGCATTTGCATGCATCTTCTAAACCCAGAAGGTCAAGTTCTCCCAACTCAAAGCCCTTAGAATCTTTGTCCATGTGACTAGGTAGAATACTCTCAGGGTTTTCCTGATTGGTAAGGTTAGGGTTGAGCAAGAGTTTTTCAATATCCATTCCTTTAGGATTTCCGTTATCAAGATTTGAATCTGGGGATTTTTTGGGTCCCATAGTCTCCATATTTTCCATATTTGGTGGGCTAGGCTTGGAGCTGGCAGGATTCGAGGGGTCAGCGGAAGGGGATGGGTTGGGGGGCTGGGTAGGGGAGTCAGGAGGGGGATCTCCAGATGGGTCAGGTTGAGTAAGGAGTTAAAATTTGTTTGTGGTAGTAGGGGTATTGGTTTGCATATTGGAATTTTTGCTACCAGAAGGGGGTTTTTTATCGTGCCTCCTTCGGTTTGAGACTTTAGTGAAACCATCTGCTTCAGATTTGTCGGTGGCTTCGTTGGTCTTGGTAGCATTGTTAAGTGGACAATCCCTGAACAGATGCTCATGGGCATGAAATCTACGACATCTAAAAGGAACATGCTCATAATCTAGGGGTTGAATCCATTCAAAGTCTTCATGAAACAAACTTACCGCGTTCGGAAGTGCTCTGTCCAGCTGCATGTAGACACAGATCCACGCATAAGAGGTATATCTTCGAAGCTTAGTTTCCTCAGCTATCTTGATGAATTATCCTAGCCCTCTGCCAATGGCTGTGAGGGATTCTTCATCCCAGTACTATAAATGGAGTGAGTATAACCTTATCAAAACCAGGGCCCAGTTGAAATTTTCTTTGTCCAAGTTGAAGCGTTCTACCCAGTTTCTAAGATATAGTCTGACAGAGTTAAAGAAATAGGGTCCCTCATCTAAAAATCTGTTTCGATCCTCGATGCAGTTGAATACAACATTGAAGAAGCCCTTTGGCCCTAACTGAAGGGTGACGCGTCCCTTGGGCTTCCATTTTGTGGCTATCCATCCCTGTAACGCTTTTTCAGTAGGCCAGAAACCAGTGAAATTTCCAATGAGTGCATGGTCTTTCATATATTGGATCTGAGCATTTATACGGTGACTGGGAAAATCGATCATTGGTCTTCTTGTAGCTATGGGCTTGCATGTAACTGAGGCCACTGCAGGGGTGTTCTGAGTGGACTCGGTTGCCTGCGATTGGGGGGAATCTTTGTTCTGGTCTGTTCACTCTGTGTCAGGAACAGTTATAACTTGTTCAGTAGCTACTTTGTTTTGATATTATTTTGTAGGGGGAAGCTGAACGCCCCCCCCCGGTGTGGATGCCATGGCCCATGCGCAGAACGCAACGGACTCACTGCACCTCGAGTCTGTAGGACCACCAGCGAGATTTTGTCTGCAAGTGTAGCACCGTTGCAGGAAAGGAAGAAACCCTCGATTTCAAATATGTGTTAATGAATATCTGGTTTTGAAATTGTTAGAGTATATATATATATATGAGATTTTTGGAAGTTATATTTGTGGAGTTTACATAATTGATGTATATTGAGTAATATGATTAGAATAAGTCCATATATTTAATAGATTTTAGCTCAGTAAAAGTACTGTAACCTGCCTGGTTGTAGGGACAAAGTAGGGTTTGTGCCAACACACATAATTTCTAAATCTGGCAACAGACTTAAATCTAGGGTTAGGATTCTAAACAGTAGATCCTTTTATTCTATTTAAACAGTTATACAAGTTTTTTATGAGATTAAAATCTTAAAATAAAACTACCTAAAATCATACATTCATCATATTTTCGTATCAAATCTGATGTATATTACTTTACAAATTGAGAAGTAAAAGTACTGTCACCATTACCAAAGAACATGTATAATGAGTGAGTATTCTATACTGATATATGGAATGCGGAAATTGATGTAGGAAAATATATATAGTATAGAAAAATATATACACTATTGCATTAAAAGCAGAATATACATTTGGAATCAGTAGATAGAGAGACTAGTAATATATCATATGATCCTACCATTTTTAAGCAGAAGTATGAAGAAAATTTTAGAACAAGAGTTAAGGTTCTTGTTCTGAAAAATATATGAGATAACTATACATAAGATAGTTGTATAGAAGAACTAGAAATTCTTTAAGTATAGTTGTGAAATAAATAAGATCTTGTAGTGAGATTTAGATCTAGGGAACTATTATATATTTTTGTCCTAAATAAAATTTCATTTACTCAGAATGGAATACTAGAAAAACAACAAAATTATTTATTTGGACAGTATATTAAATTTCTGAATATTGTTAACTCTAACAGAAAGTTACTGATGTTATCTATAATAGAGTTTATAGGAAGCCTATATACATATTTGTTACATTACGATACGAAGCAGACTAGAGATCGCATCGTGTGTAAATCCTGTTATTTTTAGAAAAGAAATTTAAAACCTGAAGAAGTTTCTTGAACATAATTTTGGAATACATATGTAAGCAGATAACGATTGATGGTCTTGTGTACAGAATATAGAAAGAAAAATGATATGAACCAATTTTATGTATTCTTATATCCTTACATATATTGTATAGCTGATATAATTTATAACTGATGTAATAACTAGTATGAAAACAACATTAATACATTTGATACAACTTATGATCTGAAAGACTGATATAAACAAAATCGGACCATTACACTATAGACTGGATATTTAATAGTGAAAAAGCCATTTCAATTAACCCCATAAGTTGCTACTATTAAATACTTAAATTTTGTATTTATCATAACGAAAAATACAAACCATTAAGGGTATCTATCATAACTACTATTAGAACCAAAGAAGTAAAGTTTGCATCTAAAAGAGGGTACTGAGTGTCATGACATTTAAATTCAACAAGACAGATATACAGTTTAGGTTGAATTCAATGACATAAATGTTGAAGTGAAAAATTATAATGTATGTATTGGGAAAATGATGCCAGAGTAGTCATCGTCCCATAAATTAAATAGTAATAATGGAAAAAAACAAAGGTAAAACCCATCGAATCCTCTGTGACCAAATTTATGAATCAAGTGTGAGAGATGAAGACCAACCTGTATGGACAGAAGAGGAATCGTTTAAAAATAGCAGAAACCCCAAAATACAAGTTGGTGTACAAACTTTATAGACAGTTTATAAGTGGGCACTATCGCTACCTGCATTCAGAAAAACGAGTGAATTAGATAAAGTAAACACATAAGGAATAGGATCAGGAGTACACCAAAACCACTATCAAAATATAAAGGAAGAAAGTTGTTTCATACCTTAGTGGTATGCATTTCCTTACGTCCTTAGAAAATCTGGAAATTCACAAAATATGAATTAGTGTGAGACTGATAATGGTAAGTGGAGGGTTTACCATGCTACATAAATAATGATTAGGAGAAATTTTATGTAACAATAAAAATAGAATTGAATACAAATAGCAGACAAAATAATAAGGATTTATCCTGCGTAAAGAAATTATTATGAAGATATATGGTAAAAATAAGAACTGTCTAAATATGGAGGAAACGTCATAATAACTCTTACCAACGGATTCGTATGCCAAATATTGCAAACTTTGGGTCGAGAAAGTGCCAGAAGTATCTAGGTCATACGAATAACCAAAAGGTTTGTCAATAGCAGAGGGAGAACTCCTCTCTGTTAAATGTAAGACTGAAGATGCACACCGCAAAAACAAAAGAAAAATCGTGAGACGAATAATTACCTGGAGAAAGGATAAATTAACGTAGAAGATTTTGAGATATAAAATTTAACCAGTAATGTTAGGAAATGAGCAGCACATGAATGATACCTTAACCTCTATTGAAACCCCTGGAATTAATTTAATAGCTCATGTTATAGAGCATCGGCCTAATACAAGTGAGGGTTCTACTATCCAGACCACCGACATACAAGCTATGGCTACCGGGAGGAAATGCAAGGAGAAAACACTACAATTGATTTCACCTTTTAAACTTGAAAACTTCATAAAAAACTAAGGATTATCAGCCCTACAGATGTCAAAGGATTAAGGCCTCACTCAGATAACTGGGTAGAGATGTCAAAATGCAGCCATCACGTGATACAGTACTAAGGGAATCACATCAACGACAATAGAAGTTAATACTCCCGATGGTAAAGTAATGGAAACGTATCCCCCAAGAAAATTCACTGGGCTCGAGAATTATGATCGTGAGCTGGCCTCATTAATACTTATCCAAAGCAGGAAGGATAGACAGGTGCAACTGTAATGGCGTTAGGTCGAAATAGAATAATGATATGGCGGGGTTATAAAGATTGTACATTCAATTTTATCATCATGTCAATTATTCCACGTCAATGTAATAAGGTCAAAGGAAGAATATCTAAAATATAGAATATGGTTAGATGGGAATTAAAAAGAGTATTATAGAACCCTTATTCCTAGGTAAATTTTATGACCTTGAGAAATTCAATCTCGAAAAAACCTTGGTATTAAAATATGCACCAACATCAAAGTTAATATGTGAGATATAATGGTTACACTTAAAATTGTATAGGGTGGTGAATTACATATCTAAAGAAACCCTTTTGTGATGTATGGATTCGATAAAGGGGATTAGGTTGTAAGAAGAATATCATAAATATATATCCCTATATATGTTACCAAAGGTAATTTATAATAGAATACGGTAAATTAATAGACCAAAGATAATATAAGGGCATAACGGGATGGAGTAGTAAATAAGTATTTTAATATAAAGAAAATGAATTATATATAAGGTTAGTGGGGAAACCATATATATATAATCACCTAATTATTATCAAAATAAGAAATCATAATGACACTAGAAAGAAAAGACCCTCTAGTAGAGGTTATAAGGGAGGTTTTTAGTATTATAAAATTGGGCAAAATTTTCAAAAAAACATATGCTACCACATCCGTTTTTGGTAATGGAGGTTTTGGCAGAGCTTTTAACAGAAATTCAACACAACTAAAAAAAAATGGGCCGCCAGAGGTTATTACGGATGTTTTTCCATCGATGCTCTTATCAGGTTTTCACGCACCAGTGCGCATCGATACATAGCGCACCGGGGTGGTCTAAGGAGAATGCACTAGGACGTTAAGGAAAATAATAGCACTAGGCCTGGTGTTGGTGATACAACGCATAGGGCCATTCTAATTGGTCTTGGGATTTGAGCAGTGCCCATAGGTCGTATAAGTGCACCGGTGCGTGTTTATTTATTAGGCACCGGTGCTCCGTATCACATAAAGGAACCAAGATTTATAATTGGTATTGATATTTGTGCGGTGCACATGGTATATACAAATGCACCAGTGCTTATAGATACATAAATGCCTTGGTGCGCAGTTTCACACAAATGCACCGATATTTATAATTGGAATCGGTATTAGTGCGGTGCCCATAGAATCATAAACACACCGATGCGTATAGACACATAAACACACTGGTTTTCATCTTTTTTTTTATAAACATCCACCTCTGATAGTCCAATTATTGTGATTGTTTTAAATTCATTATTCATCAAAATTCGACACATCTTATAACAATATTCATATTAATTACATTTTTATTAATGCATTTGAATGTGTTATGCCGATGCCTTCGAATGAGCCTTACCCTTCCTTATATAGATTGGAAGAGGGGACAAGCATTCCTGTGGCCCATCGGATTATTGACACTCGGAAGGTGGATCATCGTTTTCGGGTAACCCTTGTCGGGACATCCGCACAGAGATTCGATCCTTCCGACACAAAAAGTGGGTGAATGTACACTGTGGATACCTTTAAGTATAAGGCCCACGTGGAAACAGAATAATTTAATACAGTGAGGATACTTTTCGGATAGATTAAAAGCCCTCGAGAAAAGCTCTGTCACAATAGACCCGTGACTAGGTATCAATGTTACACAGGAAAAGCCTTTTTAGTGGGGCTCCCGAGGACCACTTGTACTGGCTGATGCAGCTGCTGCAGGAGGATCCAAGATAGTGGCATCAGGATATCTAAGTCTTCCGTAAAATTCATCATCCCAGGCCTTAGTGTAGATGCGGCGTACTATCATGGGGTTGTTGGGGATGACTTAATGCTTGATATTGGTCATGACGAGCCATTGGTAGTGCATTTGCATGTAGGACTTCAAAATAGGATTCCTCATTTTAAATTCTAGTCCTGCAATTTCTCCTACTTTCTGACAAGGATAATGAAAGCATTCTCTAGCTGGACCTTCGAGACAATCAGTAAAGAATCTGTGACAGTAGGTTTCATAGTAATTTGGATCCATACTAAAAGGGCTAACACCATAATGATGCCACCAGTCAGATAACCAACGTACAGCAGGTTCTCTTGAATTTATCCATGTAGGAGCAAATTTTAACTTCGTGTAGTGGGTTTCTTCTCGTCCGTCTTTATTTAATAAATCCCACCATAGCCTTCTATATCCTGCAAAATCATAAACAGTGTCAGGAAAAATTAGATTTGGATTGTTTTCTGGCCATGTTTGGAACTTTCCATTGGTATATTGGCCAGGATTCCTTGTCCTGTTTATGGTATATGACTTGTAATAGACTCTTGATCTATCTCCACCACCAGTACAAATGACGGAGAGGTCCCAAAAGTCTTGTGAGAGTGACCTTTCAGCTTCATGGGAAGCCGACATGCTATGTGAATACATCATGTCATGTATCCATCGACTTCCTTTAGGGTATACCCGTCGCTCAGGCACAAAGTGCTGGATATCATTATGACTTTGTAGATTTTCATCTAGCACTTGTGTATTTCGGAGTTGCCAGGTTGGCCTCCATTTTTCTGCATAAACAGGCCATGATTCTTCATCAAAAATATATCTGAGCTATTCTCTCTGGTTGGCCTGGTCCCATTCTGTGAGAATGACCATCACATGGATTTCTTCTTTTTCTGGGTCACTTCTCTGTTCTTGATGCTGGAGATATTCTCTGCTGAGAAAATCTGGAATGCAATTGTCAGAACCCTTTATATGTTCTACCTCAAAATCAAAGTAAGCAAAGAGAGCTTGCCACCTAGAAAACTTTGCATCTTCTGGGTTCTTTATAACTTTGGTTATAACTTTTTCCAGGGCCTTAGCATCAATTCTTAACAGAAAATGTTTGTTAGCCAGATGGATAGAAAACTTACTGATGCAATTCCAGGCTGCTTTTACCTCTTTTTCTATTGGAGCATAATTCAACTCTGCTTTGCTCCAAACTCCTGAGACAAACTCTACAACCTATTCTTGCTCTTTCGGGTTGTCTTTATCTGGCTTTTGTTTGAGGACACCTCCCCAACCGATGTTGCTTGCATCTGTTTCAACAATTTTAAAAGCATGATCATCAACAACATGCAATATAGGGAGATTACGAACCTTGGATTTGATTTCTCGGACTGCCTGAGTGTGCTTTTTTGTCCAAGGCTTCAGATTCTTTCTAAGTCTCTAGTTAAGCAGAGACCTATCGATGGCACATGATGGATAAAAGTTGCTCACATAATATAAACAACCTAAAAATCTTTGCAACTGGGTTTTATCTAGGATTACATCAGGAAACTTATCAACAAACTCCAGTTCATGATTCTGTAGAGCAATTTGTCCATTCTCTATCTCGTGCCCCAAAAACTTGATTTTAGTCTTGCAGAGCTCCATCTTTTTCTTACTCAAGACTAAACCATTTCTCTGGACCAGCTTCATGAAAATCTTCAGGTGCCTGAAGTGGTCTTGCAGATTCTTGGAAAAAATGAGCAGATCATCAATGTAGGCAAGTAACCATTCATCATAGGGTTTAAAGATAGAGTGCATTACCTTCTGAAACTTTGAAGGTGTGTGCTTTAACCTGAATGGCATTACATTCCATTCATAGTGTCCATGGGGAACACTGAATGATGTCTTCCATCTATCACCTTCTGCAATAGCTACTTGCCAGAAGCCTGACTTTAAATCAAACTTGGAAAAGACTTTGGCTCCTAAAATTCTCCTCATCAGATCACCTATGTGAGGGATCGGATAAGTGTCATCTGCTAGAACACTATTCAGAGGTTTGTAGTTTATTACCAGTCTGGGGACTCCTCTGACTTGTTCACTTCTTTTTTTGACATAGAATCCATAGCAGTTTCAAGGGCTGCTGGATTCTCTAATGAGCTTCTTCTGAAGAAGTTGTTCAATTTCCTTCTGGCAAAGTTGTCTATGTTCAACAGACATGGAGATGGCTCTGGACTGAGGGATGCCATGTGTGAGGCCGCGAGTTGCGTGAAGGTTCAGTAGGTTCTTCTGGGTTCACAGTTGGGTTCACATAAAGAGCAAAGTAGAAACTAAGCAAGGCCAAAGTCTGTTGGTTGACAACAGCAAGCAAGCTTGTTGAGAAGCCTCTGCTAGAAATTGGTATCAGAGCCAGTAAGTCAGTTTCGCGTGGTTCAGTAAAGGTCAGTACTTAATCCATCTCTCTTTATAAAATGGATTCATCTATGTCAAATTCCATCTCTTTCAGAGAACTCAAAGAGAAAGATAGAGCTGAACAAAACCCATTAAGGGATATGTTTGCTAGCAGTAGCAGTAGAGTTATAAATGAGTCTGATCATTTATATGAGGAGGTCGAGCCCCAAGCTAGATGGGTTTTGCCTAGAATATCCGCCTCCCAACTCTATAGTGACCTAGGTGTCTGGCACCTCAAAGCAGCCACTAGGATCACCATAAAAGAGTCGGTCAGCTCTATAGAAGAAAATTCAGATCATGTACAGTTAATCCTGATCTTGAATCCAAAAGAGCTTCAAGCTGAAGCTAGAAAACTGGGAACCCAATTTTTACATTTGGGTTGTGTTCATGTTGGCATTCATGCGTTGGTGCATTCGAGTTTTGATGCATATGTGTTAGCCACGGTCAGAGATCTAACACATAATAAGTATACAGATTCTTTGATTGGAGGAATTGTTGCTCCATTGTCTAATGGACCGGTGTGGTTTGATTGTTATCCGAACTTTTTGGTATCAATCACAGATGAAACTTTGGCAGACATATTGCAGCTTCAAATCCAAACAATGGGATTTGATATGAGGAAGAAAAGACAAAACATTTCCATTCAGTTTTGTGGATGTTTCCGCCATACCTCCACTATGTTTCCTGCAGTCCTCCATGCACCCAACCGAGAGTCAAAAACCAGTGTCATTGTCCTAATTGATCCCAAGAATCAGAAAATAGAACATCAGGCCATAAATTTGGAAGATCTGACTTTCCCAGAACACTGGACTGTTCCAAACCCCAAGCCTCTCGCTGTACAGAAAATAACCTCTGCCAACATCAAAGAAAACCAATCCTCTGTTGTTCTGTCTTTTCCCTGAAGGTCAACTATTGAAAGAAGAAGGATTGAAGAAGAATTTAAAAATTCTCCCAGATTTATTTCTCTAGATTGTACAGATACTGGTTGTAACTCTATTGTTTCAAATTGTAGTCATGTAGCTTTCTTCGAATTTGCTCAGTTTGTAAATTATCAGCCCCTGAGTGTCCAATGTCCTCAGTGTAGCCAACATGTAAATTTGTAGAGTCTACCCTATGCAGTACTTCATAAGAACCAAAATAATAGGACTGGTGAAGCCCCTCCTGCATCTTCCACAAACCCATGTCCTAATCCTAAATTCTCTGACATTCCTTTCCCACATGATGAAGAGCACATTCTTATGATGCATATTGTTCCATTGCTAGAGAATGAAGATCCAAGGCTAACAGAAATGTTAGTAAATCAAAGACCTGCAAATAGTCCAAAATATGGGTTGGGTTACATTGAACAAGTTGATAAATTGATCCCTAAATGTAGATTCAGAGATTTACCTCCAGGATGTAAAAGACCATCAGTGCCTGAGATCCAAAAGTTTTATACTTTGATGGATGGTTGTCTGAAGAATCAGATCCCTACTCTATGGATGAAGCAGATGATAAAATGGGATCTGTTTACCCATCCACAAGCTGATGGATTTGCTGCAGCTTTCCCAAAGGAAGAAAAGATAAAAATGGCTGAAGAATGGAAAGCTTATATGGAAGAAGAAAAGGTATGGATTTCATTTTACTCATGGAAAAATAAAATGGAATTTGATGTAGTTTTGATGGCAGATTCCGTTGCCTCTTCTTCACATTCCTGGACTGCACCAGATGGTAGTAAAATAGAGACCTCTACTACTTACCCTCCTTTCAAGAGTATTGTCCTAGGAGAAGGACAAAGTTCAGAAAATGCATATCCTGTGGTTCACAGAGATAATGCAGCAATAGGAACAGAGGGTAGGATACAAAACGTTTCTGAGCAGATAAATTGGACTAACACTGCTCTGACTGGTCTTGAGAAGAATGTTGCAAAGACTACTCTGGTCAAAGATCCGATTGATTCTGTCCAAGTTTCTGTAAATGATGTATGTAGAGTTTTGAATTCAGTACAGTGTGATTTGCAAGTAGTTAAACATATTTATGAGAAATCATTTGATAGATCTGATGATGTAGAAAGCTGTATAATAGAGCAGAGTATTTCCACATGAGATTCAGTTTCCAATCTGTCTGACAAATTTGACAGATTAAATTTGAAGAGAGCCAACAAGCCTATCCCGCTTTCATTTTTGACTAAAGGAAAGAGTGTTCATCCGCATGAGCTTGAGAGCCCAATCTCTCAGTTTCCACATCTCTTTCCAAAATAAGTGCCTCAGCTATCTCAGTCCCCTGAGTCTAAGCCTGAAGAAAAATCTGAGAAAATAACCATAGCCACTGCTCTAGAAATCTCAGATTCAGAAAAACATGCTTTTCCTATTTATGAACCTCTGGAACCTCAGTTTACCAGACATGCTGCCCCTGACCTGTCCAGTGTAGAAAATATTCCAGCCCGAGAGACTTTCGACGAAGGGAGTCATAAGGAATGGAACATTGATGGGTTATCTGCAGCACAGATCAGGCAATTGCTTGATCAAATGATTATTTACTGCAGAAAGACTTGGTACCAGGAAGTCTATTCAACTTATCTATAGACTTTTGCATCTTAGAACTGGTACACAAAGAAACCAAAACTTTAGTAATTATTGCATAGAAATCTCCCCAAAGATAAATCTCCAATGGTAAGGGAAATGCTTCTTGCAACTTCAAGATATCTACCAACTTAGATGGTAGAGCAGCAAGGTAGACCTGCTTCCACAGGATGTTCCTGGGATATTTGACCAAGAATATTCTTTCAATCCAATCCCTGTGAAAATTCTCATACTGATTTATATTATTACATTTCAAATTCATCAGTATCAATTCATTCTTATCTGTGAGAGCAAATTCGGCTCCACAGAAATGTTCTTCGATTAGTGCTGTTAGTGCACCAATCATATTTGACTGTGCTGTGCCGTCAGGATGAAACATGATATCTCCCTGTTCATCTTTGAGAACTTCTTTCTCCATTTTGTCTAACATAACAAGGGATGACTCCAATTCCCACCATCTAGCCAGGGTACCAGTAAAACATTGGATGAGTGTCTTACAGGCTTCTACTTCACTTTTCCCTTCTACACACATCAGTTTATATTCAATAATCATTTGATCAAGAAATTGCCTGATTTGTGTTGCAGATAACCCATCAATGTTCCATTCCTTATGATTCCCTTCGTGGAAAGTCTCTCGGGCTGGAATCTTTCCTGCACCGGACAGGTCAGGGGCAGCATGTCTAGTAAACTGAGGTTCCAGAGGTTCTTAAATAGGAAAAGCATGTTTTTCTTAATCTGAGATTTCTAGAGCAGTGGCTATGGTTATTTTCTCAGATTTTTCTTCAGGCTTAGACTCAGGGGACTGAGATAGCTGAGGCACTTCTTTTGGAAAGAGATGAGGAAACTGAGAGATTGGGCTTTCAAGCTCATGGGGATGAACACTCTTTCCTTTAGTCAAAAATGAAAGCGGTATAGGCTTGTTGGCTCTCTTCAAATTTAATCTGTCAAATTTTTCAGAAAGATTGGAAACTGAATCTCGTGTGGAAATACTCTGCTCTATTATACAAATTTCTACATCATCAAATCTATCAAATGATTTCTCAGAATATGTCTAACTACTTGCAAATCACACTGTACTGAATTCAAAACTCTATGTACATCATTTACAGAAACTTGGACAGAATCAATCTGATCTTTGACCAAAGCAGTCTTTGCAACATTCTTCTCAAGACCAGTTAGAGCAGTGTTAGTCCAATTTATCTTCTCAGAATCTTTTTGTATCCTACCCTCTGTTCCTATTGTTGCATTATCTATGTGAACCAGAGGATATGCATTTGCTGAACTTTGTCCTTCTCCTAGGACAATAATCTTGAAAGGAGGGTAAGTTGTATGGGTCTCTATTTTACTACCATCTGGTGCAGTCCAGGAATGTGAAGAAGAGGCAACATAATATGCCATCAAAACTACATCAGATTCCATTTTCTTTTTCCATGAGTAAAATGAAATCCATACATTTTCTTCTTCCATATAAGATTTCCATTCTTCAGCCATTTTTATCTTTTCTTCCTTTGGGAAAGCTGCAGAAAATCCATCAGCTTGTGGATGGGTAAACATATCCCAGTTTATCATCTGCTTCATCCATAGAGCAGGGATCTAATTCTTCGAACAACCATCCATCAAAGTATAAAACTTTTGGATCTCAGGCACTGATGGTCTTTTACATCCTGGAGGTAAATCTCTGAATCTACATTTAGGGATCAATTTATCAACTTGTTCAATGTAACCCAACCCATATTTTGGACTATTTGCATGTTTTTGATTTACTAACATTTCTGTTAGCCTTGGATCTTCATTCTCTAGCAATGGAACAAGATGCATCATAAGAATGTTCTCTTCATCATGTGGGAAAGGAATGTCAGAGCATTTAGGATTAGGACATGGGTTTGTGGAAGACACAGGAGGGGCTTCACCAGTCCTATTATTGTGGTTCTTATGAAGTACTGCATAGGCTAGACTCTGCAAATTTACATGTTGGCTACACTGAGGACATTGGACACTCAGGGGCTGATAATTTACAAACTGAGCAAATTCAAATAAAGCTACATGACTAAAATTTGAAACAATAGAGTTTCAACCAGTATCTGTACAATCTGGAGAAATAAATCTGGGATACTTTTTACATTCTTCTTCAATCCTTCTTCTGTCAATAGTTGACCTTCGGGGAAAAGACAGAACAGCAGAGGATTGGTTTTCTGTGATGTTGGCAGAGGTTATTTTCTGTACAACGAGAGGCTTGGGGTTTGGAACAGTCCAGTGTTCTGGGAAAGTTAGATCTTCCCACTTTATGGCCTGATGTTCTATTTTCTGATTCTTGGGATCAGTCAGGACAACAACACTGGTTTTTGACTCTTGGCTAGGTGCATGGAGGACTGCAGGAAACATATTGGAGTTATGGCGGAAACATCCACGAAACTGAATGGAAATGTTTTGTATTTTCTTCCTCATATCAAATCCCATTGTTTGGATTTGAAGCTGTAATATTTCTTCCAAAGTTTCATCTGTGATTGATACCGAAAGGTTCGGGTAACAATCAAACCACACCGGTCCGTTAGACAATGGAGCAACAATTCCTCCAATCAAAGAATCTGTATACTTATTATGTGTTAGATCTCTAACCGTGACTAACACATATGCATCAAAAACCGGATGCACCAACGCATGAATGCCAACACGAACACAACCAAAATGTAAAAATTGGGTTCCCAGTTTTCTAGCTTCAGCTTGAAGCTCCTTTGGATTCAAGATCGGGATTAACTGTACACGATCTGAATTTTCTTCTATAGAGCTGACCGACTCTTTTATGGTGATCCTAGTGGCTGCTTTGAGGTGCCAGACACCCAGGTCACTATAGACTTGGGAGGCGGATATTCTGCGCAAAACCCATCTAGCTTGGGGCTCGACCTCCTCATATAAATGATCAGACTCATTTATAACTCTATTGCTACTGCTAGAAAACATATCCCTTAATGGGTTTTGTTCAGCTCTATCTTTGTCTTCGAGTTCTCTGAAGGAGATGGAATTTGACATAGATGAATCCATTTTATAAAGAGAGATGGATTAAGAACTGACCTTTACTGAACCACGCAAAACTGACTTACTCGCTTTCATACCAATTTCTAGCAGAGGCTTCTCAACAAGCTTGCTTGCTGTTGTCAACCAATGGAGCACCACGTGCTTAGTTTCTGCGTTTATGGACAACTATGAAGCTGAGAAAAATCTGACCTTGGCATCCCTCAGTATTTTCGCGAACCTCCAGCGAACTTATGGCGAACTTTCAAGAACAAACAGTGTCTAAGCAGCAAATGACAATGCACAGAGTAACAGTACTTAAATGTGGAATTGATATAAAAATATCTCTCTTTATTGATAGCAGAATGCTTCACAATCAGATTACAGACTTTTATGGACTCAAGTCTCAGTATCAGAGATTGACTATGATGGATTTTACCGGACTTATGATACTCAGAATGAGCGATCGTTACCGGAGTCTTCCTGGCCGAATCACAGACTCTGTCTCAGAGCTTATAACACACAGAAATATAATTACAGACTTAATCTAAAGAACTGGCCACTTTAGGTTCTGATTTATGCCGAGCACACACACCCGCAGGCTTCTGAGTTCTCCTAAAGACTGTGAGTTCAAACTCCGTGATGCAAGCAGATCGCAATAACTTGCGCAGATGCAGAGCAGGGAGAAAACTCGGACTCAAAAACACAAATGCAAAGACTCAAACTCCAAATGCCGATGCCTCCGAATGAGCCTTACCCTTCCTTATATAGATTGGAAGAGGGGACAATCATTCCTGTAGCCCATCGGATTATTGACACTTGGAAGGCGGATCATCGTTTTCGGGTAACACTTGTCGGGACATCCGCATGGACATTTGATCCTTCCGACACAAAAAGTGGGTGAATGTACACTGTGGATACCTTTAAGTATAAGGCCCACGAGGAAACAGAATAATTTAATACAGTGAGGATAATTTTCGGACAGATGAAAAGCCCTCGAGAAAAGCTTTGTCACAGTAGACCCGTGACTAGGTATCAATGTTACACAGGAAAAGCCTTTTTAGTGGGGCTCCCGAGGACCACTTGTACTGGCTGATGCAGCTGCTGCAGGAGGATCCAAGATAGTGGCATGAGGATATCTAAGTCTTCCGTAAAATTCATCATCCCAGGCCTTAGTGTAGATGTGGCGTACTATCATGGGCTTGTTGAGGATGACTTGATGCTTGATCTTGGTCATGACGAGCCATTGGTAGTGCATTTGCATGTAGGACTTCGAAATAGGATTCCTCATTTTAAATCCTAGTCCTGCAATTTCTCCTACTTTCTGACAAGGATAATGAAAGCATTCTCCAGCTGGACCTTTGAGACAATTAGTACAGAATCTGTGATAGTAGGTTTCATAGTAATTTGGATCCATACTGAAAGGGCTAACACCATAATGATGCCACCAGTCAGATAACCAAGGTACAACAGGTTCTCTTGAATTTATCCATGTAGGAGAAAATTTTAACTTCGTGTAGTGGGTTTCTTCTTGTCCGTATTTATTTAATAAATCCCACCATAGCCTCCTGTATCCTGCAAAATCATAAACAGTGTCAGGAAAAATTAGATTTGGATTGTTTTCTGGCCATGTTTGGAACTTTCCACTGGTATATTGGCCAGGATTCCTTGTCCTGTTTATGGTATATGACTTGTAATAGACTCTTGATCTATCTCCACCACCAGTACAAATGACGAAGATGTCTCAAAAGTCTTGTGAGAGTGACCTTTCAGCTTCATGGGAAGCCGACATGCTATGTGAATACATCATGTCATGTATCCATCGACTTCCTTTAGGGTATACCCGTCGCTCAGGCACAAAGTGCTAGATATCATTATGACTTTGTAGATTTGCATCTAGCACTTGTGTATTTCGGAGTTGCCAGGTTGGCCTCCATTTTTCTGCATAAACAGGCCATGATTCTTCATCAGAAATATATCTGAGCTGTTCTCTCTGGTTGGCTTGGTCCCATTCTGTGAGAATGACCATCACATGGATTTCTTATTTTTCTGGGTCACTTCTCTGTTCTTGATGCTGGAGATATTCTCTGCTAAGAAAATTTGGAATGCAATTGTCAGAACCCTTTATATGTTCTACCTCAAAATCAAAGTAAGCAAAGAGAGCTTGCCACCTAGAAAACTTTGCATCTTCTGGGTTATTTATAACTTTGGTTATAACTTTTTCCAGGGCCTTAGCATCAGTTCTCAACAGAAAATGTTTGTTAGCCAGATGGATAGAAAACTTACTGATGCAATTCCAAGCTGCTTTTACCTCTTTTTCTATTGGAGCATAATTCAACTCTGCTTTGCTCCAAACTCCTGAGACAAACTGTACAACCTGTTCTTGCTCTTTCGGGCTGTCTTTATCTGGCTTTTTTTTGAGGATACCTCCCCAATCGATGTTGCTTGAATCTGTTTCAACAATTTTAAAAGCATGATCATCATAAACATGCAATATAGGGAGATTAAGAACCTTGGATTTGATTTCTCGGACTGCCTGAGTGTGCTTTTCTGTCCAAGGCTTCGGATTCTTTCTGAGTCTCTAGTTAAGTAGAGACCTATCGATGTCACGTGATGGATAAAAGTTGCTCACATAATTTAAACAACCTAAAAATATTTGCAACTGGGTTTTATCTAGGATTACATCAGGAAACTTATCAGCAAACTCCAGTGCATGATTCTGTAGAGCAATTTGTCCATTCTCTATCTCGTGCCCCAAAAACTTGATTTTAGTCTTGCAGAGCTCCATATTTTTCTTACTCAAGACTAAACCATTTCTCTGGACCAGCTTCATGAAAATCTTCAAGTGCCTGAAGTGGTCTTGCAGATTCTTGGAAAAAATGAGCAGATCATCAATGTAGGCAAGTAACCATTCATCATAAGGTTTAAATATAGAGTCCATTACCTTCTGAAACTTTGAAGGTGCGTGCTTTAACCTGAATGGAATTACATTCCATTCATAGTGTCCATGGGGAACACTGAATCCTGTCTTCCATCTATCACCTTCTGCAATAGCTACTTGCCAGAAACCTGACTTTAAATCAAACTTGGAAAAGACTTTGGCTCCTGAAATTCTCCTCATCAGATAACCTTTGTGAGGGATCGGATAAGTGTCATCTGTTAGAACATTATTCAGAGGTTTGTAGTTTATTAGCAGTCTGGGGACTCCTCTGACTTGTTCACTTCTTTTGTTGACATAGAATCCATAGCAGTTCCAAGGGCTGCTGGATTCTCTAATGAGCTTCTTCTGAAGAAGCTGTTCAATTTCCTTCTGGAAAAGTTGTCTGTGTTCAACAAACATGGAGATGGCTCTGGACTTACAAGGTCTGCCAGTCTAACCTTCCTTGTAAGGTAGTTCAATACTATGCTGATTTCTGTGCCAAAAGGCATTAGGCTCTTCTGAGCAGCATGTTTCTTCAAATTCTCTCTGGATTTCAGAGATCTTTTTCTAGATGGCTGGAGACCTCAACTGTTCTTCAATTCTGATTGTAATTTTGTGATCCTTGAGTTCTTCCAAAAATTTTACAGCTGTTTGAAGTTTCTTTTCTTTTTCTCGCATGGCCTGGACCATGGGTGAAATCCTGGGTCTGTATATATAAGGCAATTAAATTCTTTCCCCGGATATAGTAATAAAATACCTTGCAGATTTGTCAGGGAATCTAAAAGACCCATGAGGTTCTACTGCTGCTAAAAATATATTTCCCAAAATACAGTCAATTGGAATATCAAAAACTGCAAAGGAAAGTTTCACACACTTTGTATCAAAACACAGTGCAGCTTTTGCAACTTCAAACTTCAACTGTTTTGTTCCTAATCCCATAACTTCTTTTTCTGATGTGGTCCAATATCTTGATTGGATTTTATATTTAGAGACAAGGTTAATATATGATCCATAATCTATGAGTGCAATAACCTTGTAGACATGACCAGCAACACTGAGATTTACCTGTATGTGGTGTCGTTGGTACTGTATGGCGAGGACTTGCATATCCCCGATCTCACTGAGACCAGCTAAAGGATCCAATTTTCCTGTGATGAACTGCACTTCAGCCTTAGGAGTAGAATGCAGCGTATAGTTTTTCTGTATTCCTGAAACAGCTGTAGAAGATGATGCTGGCTATTGGGCTTGAGACTTCAGGACAGAAAGTTCATTTTCCATGCTGCAAATTTTGGACTTTAAATCATGTATCTCCTTACTCACCTCCCCCAAAGTGAGTGTACGAGCTTTTCTTGAATTGTGATGGAGATACGTTTTGGTGTTTCATTCATAAGAAGCTTCAACAAAAGTGGGATTCTTAGAGGAACTGGAAGAAGAACTAGAAGAACCAGGCATATTTTTCATGTAAGCTGCAAGGAGGGCAGCTTTGAGATCACCTTCATCCATGGCTCGGATTTGGGCAAAGACTTTCAAATCATCATCAACCTGGGCCATGAGGACATGGGGAAGTTCTTCTTCAGCAGAGGAAAAAGAATCAGAATCAGACTCAGAACAATGACAGGCATCTGAGTCAGAGAAATGACAATACATATTGACTTGTTCTTCGGAAGAGGAGGAAGAATAGTCATCTGAAGAGGAAGAGGCAGAGGAATGATCAACATGTTGTTGGATAGAGAGGGGCTGAGGACGATTCTTACAATCTACTGTCTTATGGAATGAACAATGACAGTGAGCACATCTAGGTTATTTTTTAACAGTCTGAGAAGTAGATGGCTGTTTAAACCTAGCAGATTTTAGTAATTATTGCATAGAAATCTCCCCAAAGATAAATCTCCAATGGTAAGGGAAATTCTTCTTGCAACTTCAAGATATCTACCAACCTAGATGGTAGAGTATCAAGATAGACCTGCTTCCACAGGATGTTCTTGGGATCTTTGACCAAGAATATTCTTTGAATCCAATCCCTATGAAAATACTCATACTGATTTATATTATTACATTTCAAATTCATCAGTATCAATTCATTCTTATCTGTGAGAGAAAATTCGGCTCCACAGAAATGTTCTTGGATTAGTGTTGTTAGTGCACCAATCATATTTGACTGTGCTGTGCCGTCAGGATGAAACATGATATCTCCCTGTTCATCTTTGAGAACTTCTTTCTCCATTTTATCTAAAATAACAGGGGATGACTCCAATTCCCACCATCTAGCCAGGGTACCAGTAAAACATTGGATGAGTGTCTTACAGGCTTCTACTTCACTTTTGCCTTCTACACACATCAGTTTATATTCAATAATCATTTGCTCAAGCAATTTCCTTATCTGTGCTGCAGATAACCCATCAATGTTCCATTCCTTATGACTCCCTTCGTGGAAAGTCTCTCGGGCTGGAATCTTTCCTGCACCGGACAGGTCAGGGGCAGCATGTCTGGTAAACTAAGGTTCCAGAGGTTCATAAATAGGAAAAGAATGTTTTTCTGAATCTGAGATTTCTAGAGCAGTGGCTATGGTTATTTTCTCAGATTTTTCTTCAGGCTGAGACTCAGGGGACTGAGATAGCTGAGGCACTTCTTTTGGAAAGAGATGAGGAAACTGAGAGATTGGGCTTTCAATCTCATGGGGATGAACACTCTTTCCTTTAGTCAAAAATGAAAGCGGGATAGGCTTGTTGGCTCTCTTCAAATTTAATCTGTCAAATTTGTTAGACAGATTGGAAACTGAATCTCGTGTGGAAATACTCTGCTCTATTATACAGCTTTCTACATCATCAAATCTATCAAATGATTTCTCAGAAATATGTCTAACTACTTGCAAATCACACTGTACTGAATTCAAAACTCTATCTACATCATTTACAGAAACCTGGACAGAATCAATCTGATCTTTGACCAGAGCAGTCTTTGCAACATTCTTCTCAAGACCAGTCAGAGCAGTGTTAGTCCAATTTATCTACTCAGAAACTTTTTGTATCCTACCCTCTGTTCCTATTGCTGCATTATCTCTGTGAACCAGAGGATATGCATTTGCTGAACTTTGTCCTTCTCCTAGGACAATAATCTTGAAAGGAGGGTAAGTAGTAGAGGTCTCTATTTTACTACCATCTGGTGCAGTCCAGGAATGTGAAGAAGAGGCAACAGAATCTGCCATCAAAACTACATCAGATTCCATTTTCTTTTTCCATGAGTAAAATGAAATCCATACCTTTTCTTCTTCCATATAAGCTTTCCATTCTTCAGCCATTTTTATCTTTTCTTCCTTTGGGAAAGCTGCAGCAAATCCATCAGCTTGTGGATGGGTAAACATATCCCATTTTATCATCTGCTTCATCCATAGAGCATGGATCTGATTCTTCGGACAACCATCCATCAAAGTATAAAACTTTTGGATCTCAGGCACTGATGGTCGTTTACATCCTGGAGGTAAATCTCTGAATCTACATTCAGGGATCAATTTATCAACTTTTTCAATGTAACCCAACCCATATTTTGGACTATTTGCAGGTCTTTGATTTACTAACATTTCTGTTAGCTTTGGATCTTCATTCTCTAGCAATGGAACAAGATGCATCATAAGAATGTGCTCTTCATCATGTGGGAAATGAATGTCAGAGCATTTAGGATTAGGACATGGGTTTGTGGAAGACGCAAGAGGGGCTTCACCAGTCCTATTATTGTGGTTCTTATGAAGTACTGCATAGGCTAGACTCTGCAAATTTACATGTTGGCTACACAGAGGACATTGGACACTCAGGGGCTGATAATTTACAAACTCAGAAAATTCAAATAAAGCTACATGACCACAATTTGAAACAATAGAGTTACAACCAGTATCTGTACAATCTGGATAAATAAATCTGGGAGACTTTTTACATTCTTCTTCAATCCTTCTTCTGTCAATAGTTGACCTTCGGGGAAAAGACAGAACAACAGAGGATTGGTTTTTTGTGATGTTGGCAGAGGTTATTTTCTGTACAGCGAGAGGCTTAGGGTTTGGAACAGTCCAGTGTTCTCGGAAAGTCAGATCTTCCCACTTTATGGCCTGATGTTCTATTTTCTGATTCTTGGGATCAGTCAGGACAACGACACTGGTTTTTGACTCTCGGCTGGGTGCATGGAGGACTGCAGGAAACATAGTGGAGGTATGGCGGAAACATCCACGAAACTGAATGGCAATGTTTTGTCTTTTCTTCCTCATATCAAATCCCATTGCTTGGATTTGAAGCTGCAATATGTCTGCCAAAGTTTCATCTGTGATTGATACCGAAAAGTTTGGGTAACAATCAAACCACACCGGTCCATTAGACAATGGAGCAACAATTCCTCCAATCAAAGAATCTTTATACTTATTATGTGTTAGATCTCTGACCGTGGCTAACACATATGCATCAACACCTGGATGCACCAACGCATGAATGCCAACACGAACACAACCCAAATGTAAAAATTGGGTTCCCAGTTTTCTAGCTTCAGCTTGAAGCTCCTTTGGATTCAAGATCGGGATTAACTGTACACGATCTGAATTTTCTTTTATAGAGCTGACCGACTCTTTTATGGTGATCCTAGTGGCTGCTTTGAGGTGCCAGACACCTAGGTCACTATAGACTTGGGAGGTGGATATTCTGGGAAAACCCATCTAGCTTGGGGCTCGACCTCCTCATATAAATGATCAAACTCATTTATAACTCTACTGCTACTGCTAGCAAACATATCCCTTAATGGGTTTTGTTCAGCTCTATCTTTCTCTTCGAGTTCTCTGAAAGAGATGCACTTTGACATAATTGAATCCATTTTATAAAGAGAGATGGATTAAGTACTGACCTTTACTGAACCACGCGAAACCAACTTACTGGCTTTGATACCAATTTCTAGCAGAGGCTTCTCAACAAGCTTGCTTGCTGTTGTCAACCAACAGACTTTGGCCTTGCTTAGTTTCTACTTCGTTCTTTATGTGAACCCAACTGTGAACCCAGAAGAACCTACTGAACCTTCACGCAACTCACGGCCTCACACATAGCTTCCCTCGCCTTCACACGGCCTTGGCGTCCCTCAATATTTTCGCGAACCTCCAGCGAACTTATGGCGAACTTTCAAGAACAAATAGTGTCTAAGCAGCAAATGACAATGCACAGAGTAACAGTACTTAAATGTAGAATTGATAGAAAAATATCTCTCTTTATTGATAGCAGAATGCTTCACAATCAGATTACAGACTTTTATGGATTCAAGTCTCAGTATCAGAGATTGACTGTGATGGCTTTTACCGGACTTATGATACTCAGAATGAGCGATCGTTATCGGATTCTTCCTGGCCAAATCACAGACTCTGTCTCAGAGCTTATAACACACAGACATATAATTACAGACGTAATCTAAAGAACTGGCCACTTTAGATTCTGATGTATGCCGAGCACATACACCCGCAGGCTTCTGAGTTCTCCTAAAGACTGTGAGTTCAAACTCCGTGATGCAAGCAGATCACAATAACTTGCGCAGATGCAGAGCAGGGAGAAAACTCGGACTCAAAAACACAAATGCAAAGACTCAAACTCCAAATGCCGATGCCTCCGAATGAGCCTTACCCTTCCTTATATAGATTGGAAGAGGGGACAAGCATTCCTGTAGCCCATCGGATTATTGAAACTTGGAAGGCAGATCATCGTTTTCAGGTAACCCTTGTCGGGACATCCGCACGGAGATTCGATCCTTCCGACACAAAAAGTGGGTGAATGTACACTGTGGATACCTTTAAGTATAAGGCCCACGAAGAAACATAATAATTTAATACAGTGAGGATACTTTTTGGACAGATGAAAAGCCCTTGAGAAAAGCTTTGTCACAATAGACCCGTGACTAGGTATCAATGTTACACAGGAAAAGCCTTTTTAGTGGGGCTCCCGAGGACCTCTTGTACTGGCTGATGCAACTGCTGCAGGAGGATCCAAGATAGTGGCATCAGGATATCTAAGTCTTCCGTAAAATTCATCATCCCAGGCCTTAGTGTAGATGTGGCGTACTATCATGGGCTTGTTGAGGATGACTTGATGCTTGATCTTGGTCATGACGAGCCATTGGTAGTGCATTTGCATGTAGGACTTCAAAATAGGATTCCTCATTTTAAATTCTAGTCCTGCAATTTCTCCTACTTTCTAATAAGGATAATGAAAGCATTCTCCAGCTGGACCTTCGAGACAATCAGTACAGAATCTGTGACAGTAGGTTTCATAGTAATTTGGATCCATACTGAAAGGGCTAACACTATAATGATGCCACCAGTCAGATAACCAAGGTACAACAGGTTCTCTTGAATTTATCCATGTAGGAGCAAATTTTAACTTCATGTAGTGGGTTTCTTCTCGTCCGTATTTATTTAATAAACCCACCATAGCCTCCTGTATCCTGTAAAATCATAAACAGTGTCAGGAAAAATTAGATTTGGATTGTTTTCTGGCCATGTTTGGAAATTTCTACTGGTATATTGGCCAGGATTCCTTGTCCTGTTTATGGTATATGACTTGTAATAGACTCTTGATCTATCTCCACCACCAGTACAAATGACGAAGAGGTCCCAAAAGTCTTGTGAGAGCGACCTTTCAGCTTCATGGGAAGCCGACATGCTATGTGAATACATCATGTCATGTATCCATCGACTTCCTTTACGGTATACCCATCGCTCAGGCACAAAGTGCTAGATATCATTATGACTTTGTAGATTTGCATCTAGCACTTGTGTATTTCGGAGTTGCCAGGTTGGCCTCCATTTTTCTGCATAAACAGGCCATGATTCTTCATTAGAAATATATCTGAGCTATTCTCTCTGGTTGGCCTGGTCCCATTCTGTGAGAATGACCATCACATGGATTTCTTCTTTTTCTGGGTCACTTCTCTGTTCTTGATGCTGGAGATATTCTCTGCTGAGAAAATATGGAATGCAATTGTCAGAACCCTTTATATGTTCTACCTCAAAATCAAAGTAAGCAAAGAGAGATTTCCACCTAGAAAACTTTGCATCTTCTGGGTTCTTTATAACTTTGGTTATAACTTTTTCCAGGGCCTTAGCATCAGTTCTCAATAGAAAATGTTTGTTAGCTAGATGGATAGAAAACTTACTGATGCAATTCCAGGCTGCTTTTACCTCTTTTTCTATTGGAGCATAATTCAACTCTGCTTTGCTCCAAACTCCTGAGACAAACTCTACAACCTGTTCTTGCTCTTTCAGGCTGTCTTTATCTGGCTTTTGTTTGAGGACACCTCCCCAACCGATGTTGCTTGCATCTGTTTCAACAATTTTAAAAGCATGATCATCAGCAACATGTAATATAGGGAGATTACGAACCTTGGATTTGATTTCTCGAACTGACTGAGTGGGCTTTTATGTCCAAGGATTCGGATTCTTTCTGAGTCTCTGGTTAAGCAGATACCTATCGATGTCACATGATGGATAAAAGTTGCTCACATAATTTAAACAACCTAAAAATCTTTGCAACTGGGTTTTATCTAGGATTACATCAGGAAACTTATCAGCAAACTCCAGTGCATGATTCTGTAGAGCAATTTGTCCATTCTCTATCTCGTGCCCCAAAAACTTGATTTTAGTCTTGCAGAGCTCCATATTTTTCTTACTCAAGACTAAACCATTTCTCTGGACCAGCTTCATGAAAATCTTCAGGTGCCTGAAGTGGTCTTGCAGATTCTTGGAAAAAATGAGCAGATCATCAATGTAGGCAAGTAACCATTCATCATAGG
>JAXQQM020087990.1:0-33528 GCA_034641835.2 Pinus albicaulis
ATCCTAATGCTTCCTCCCAATTGTTGAAACAATACAATCAATTTGCTCATCAATTAGGACTGGAAGATGATCCTAAAGAGAAAAATCCAGAAGATCAGGATGTTGAAATCATTCCTGAACATCCTACAGGACAAATTGTGTTGAAAATTGGGGAAATACCTCCTCTGGATGTATTCTATAGCCCTAAACATAAGACTGTTGTTGAAAAACAGAGAAAAAGAAGGAAAATGCATCAAGACACAATTTTTGCTTCACAGGAGGAATTCATGAGTATTGTTTATAAGAATGCTGAAGTGAATCCATCTGAGGATCTCACTAAGTTATCCCAATATGCAGGAGCATACAGTGTTGTGACAATAGATAAAGCTGCAGAGGTTTCTCAGTTGATGACTCAGAAAGATCTACATCTAGCTTTACTTGAAGAACAAGCTAATAAAAATCAGCAGAAGATTGCTCAATTTGAACAGCAATTTCAAAATCAAGAGCTCAGAATTAAAGAGCTAGAAGAGCAGCTGGCCACAGAAAAGAAGAAAGTTGATGAACAAGCTCTAAACAAATAGCAACAGATGAATCAAGAAATTTCAAAGTTACAAAATTTGTTGCGAAATGAGCAAGATACAAAGATTGTACAAGAAAAAGAATTTCAAGCAGCTTTAGACAAATTCAAGGATTTTCCCAAATTAAATGAATTCAAAGCAGAAGCTCTTGAAGCCAATAAATTGTTGTATCAGCAGTTAAATAATTTTTGTACAAAATTAAACCAAACAGAGCCATTTATTGATATCACATCATCTTTAATACAGGACATAGTTACTCTCAGGCAAGAGATTGATGATGCCGATGAAAGGATTTCTAAATTTCTTACTTGGCAAGATACAGAGAAAGGAAGAAAAGCTAATCTTCCTAAAATAGAAGAAAGACATAAGGAAATCCTGTTTACAGAGTGGGAACAACAGGTAATGAAAGCTGAGAGAGCTATATCAAGAGCTAGAAGCATGATGGGTAATATAACACAGTTTATCAATGACAGCTTGTATGCAATTAATCTCATTTCAGATTGTGTTCCAGGAAGTTTACTTAAAGTCAAAGAAACTGATCGCAGATGGAAAGAAGAAATAATGAATAAAAATCAACAGATCAATAAGCTTCAAACAATATCTTGGGATAATATGTGGACCTATCTGATTAAGCCACTCAATCAACAATTAGCTATTAAATGCCTATCAAATGTTGTTGATTGTTTGATTCCAGAATTCTCCGATGCCACATATGCTGGACAGTTACATTCCAAGATGAGTCATCCGGCAGAGGTCCAGGAAATGTTGAAAATTTTGCCACCTGACTACATTAAGCGAGAAGGAAAAGCAATGAATCAATTCCATTTTAAGATAGTGTTTCTATTTTCAAATTGATAGATTGTAGCAGTAATAGTAGGATTTTGTTTTCATGTAATTTCATATTTAAACCCCTCTCATGCATTGGAGAAGGGGTCTTGAGTTGTAATATTTTTGACTTGGAGATTACATTTCTGTACTCCACTACCTCTTATATTTTATAAAGGATCACATCTAGTGATTTTATGCGGAATTATCTTTAAAGAGTTGCATTTCTGTACCTTGGATTTGATTTTGCATTGGAATTACTGGATCAGAGTATCAGATTTCATTTGAAATTTTCAAGATGGATAAGGTATTTTTATCTATTCACTGTTAATTTCTTTTGTTATATGATATTCTCTTTTAAATTTGCTATCATTTATGTATATTTCGTTCTCACAATATTTATTTATATATCATTTTTTATTATATTAGAAATATTCACTTTTCATAAATGTATGTAAAATGATATACAATGATGAATACAATATGCTAATATAACTCTGTTTAAATTCTTAAACAGAGTTATCTTTATTTGTTACTGCACAATTTCAATTAAACTTTAATACATTTTTATGGTTATTGTTCAATTGGAATAATTTTAAGTTGTATTCACATATGATACCTGGGTTAGTTTTAGAATTTCTTTATCAGTATTTAGATTAAATTAGGTAGTTCTATTTCAGTCATTTAGTCCCATTTTCACTCATCCAAATCAACCCATCACCAACCCATTAGTTATAAGGAAACTGGTCCTTTCAATCCAGTCGGAGCCACCATACCAAACGGATAAGGAGCTGTCCTAAGGTCCCGACCGGGTGGTTTTCCCCAATGTTTGAAGCAAAGATTTTCTAGGCTTCAACATTTTTGGCGCTAGAAGGAGGGCATGAGCTATGAATGGCAAGTAAATCTTTACCCACAAGCCATTCTGAGAGCAAAACACCCTCATTAACTTCTTCAATTTCTTCTGAATTACAAAATCCTATAGAAGGAATTGAGAAGAATATTCAGACACCCACTACCAAAATCTTAAAACAATCAGACAACCAAAATCTCGAGTCTCCTGAAGTACAAGATTTAATACATAAATTGAAAGGATTCTCATTATATCTAGAAGAGTCTGAAATATCTGAAGGTAGTGTAAGCTCAAAATTTGTTCCTTCAAAACCTCTTACTAGGCTACAAAGTGAAAAACTTGGTATTTCTCCGAAAGAATTCCCTTTACCTAGTAGAGTCAAGACAAGAAGAACTCAATCGAAATTGGAAAGTGATATAAGTTCTTTATCTCATATTCAATCACCTGTTTCCGAAACCCCATCTCAACAAAGTGCAGTTGTTTCCACATCATCTGCTCAATCATCATCAATCTCAACATCATATATTCCAACAACTTCTGTTCCAACACCACCAGTCTCTACTACTCTTTCAACAGTTGTTACAATAATGGCACAGAGACCATGGGCTAGTCTAGGGGCTGTCAACATGCCTGCACCTTTACATGATTTACCTGAAAATCCTGGAAAATGGCTTCCAAAGTTCAGTCCAAAGCTTAACATTCAAGCTGAAGAACACATCAATAACTTTATGCTGGCTCTAAATTTGAATGGAGTCGTAGAAGAAGATGTTGTAGTCAGAATATTCCCTTATACTCTTCAAGGGGCAGCATGATCCTGGTACTTTTCATTACCTTCAAGATCCATAACAAGTTGGGCTGTTTTTGCAGATCATTTTTTAACCAAATTTGGAGATGACAGATCGATAGCTACTTTAACTAATGATCTCTCAAATTTGAAGACAGAACCCAAGGAGCCCATTAAAGATTTCAACACTAGATTCAACAAACTTTTGAACAAAATCCATACAGATTCAAAGCCTAGTGAACAAGTCAGAAGTGAATGGTACATAACTGCTTTGCCCTCAAACATAGCAATTTTTGTAGATAGAGCTGCAAAACCGACTTTAGCCGAGAATATGAAAGAGGCTATTGCAGTAGAAAAACGAATAATTTCTCTAGAAAAGAAAAATGCTATTGAGGAAAGGAAATCCAAGAAGGTCAGCTTCAAAGATGATTCGAGGAAAAAGACGGCCAAAGACCCATACGATATGGAAGTTTTACAAAAAGTTCTTAAAACCATGTCAAATGAAATGGTTGAAATAAAAAAACAAGTAGCTGAAACTTCTACCAAAAAATCGTTCCGAAATTTCAAAAGAAATCAAGTATAAACTAAACCTCCCAATTCAATCTCTAATGTAGAATCAAAAGAGGAAGAAGAAGAAGATACACTTCCAGTATCAGATGAAGAAGAAACGAATGAAGAAATAGCTGAATTACATGGAATGTGGGATTTTATTCTTCCTAATTCTGATAGTGAGGTAGATCAAGAAGCCATGCCTGTAAGTACTAGGAGTAAATATACATTGGATCCTGTACAAACAGTTCCTAAAAAGAAAACTACAACTCCAAGTACCAAAGACAAATCCCCTGTAAAGAAAAATTCTCCATTACCTAGTCAAAATCAGCCTTCTTCTTCTAATCCTCCTACATCAACATCAAAGACTTTAGTGGTATAATATCCTATGGATTATAATATTGTTGAAAACATGAAAAAGATTAAAGCAAACATTTCCTTACATGAACTCAGCAAACTTAAACACCAGCAGAAGTTGCTATTAAAAGAGTTAAATGCTACACCAATTGCTCCTTTACCAAGTGGTGTAGTTGCAAAAGCAGCTAAAGGCACTGGAAAACCACCAGATAAAGTAGATGCTACTGATACTGTGCTCATTGGAGAAAGATCAAATTCTCAAACTCCTCCTTTTCTTTTGACTTATGAAATGTACAATAAGAATCTGCATAATTGTTTAATCGATTCTGGAGCATCCTCTAATATAATGCCTACTTCTGTTTGTGCCAAATTGAATATTGAACCACAAAAATCGGCAGTTCATATTGTTCAATTGGATCGCTCTAAAGTTCAAGTTGTAGGGGAAATCAATTCAGTTACTATCCGACTAGCTTCTGATCCTAGGATTGTCCAAAGAATTGATATTTTGATTGCAGATATTCCTGAATTCTATGGATTAGTCTTAAGCAGAGACTGGTCTGCAAAACTTAATGGTTATATCGCAACTGATTATTCACATATGTGGCTTCCTTACAAAGGGAAACCAAATCAAATCAAAGTTGAACGAGAAAAACATATGATGCACACCGTCACTGAATTTGAACAATCTAATGAACCTGTGGCTTTCAACAACAATATTCTTGGAGGTTATTCTGCTGAGTCATTCCTTGGGAACTTCAAAGCACCACAATCACCCTTTTCTGTAAATACTTTTGTTTCTCAAATAGAAAATTTTTCACAGTCTGATTCTTCTAGAATTGTAAATATTTCTAATACAATTGTAGATAAACCAATAGATAAATATTTATTTAGGTCATTATATTTTGATGGATCAAAATCTAGTGATGGGGCTGGAGCAGGATGCATCTTAATTGATCCAGATGGAGAGAAAACCATGCTATCATGTAGGTTAGAATTTGAGTGTACAAACAATACTGCAAAATATGAAGCCTTGATTCAAGGACTTTATAAAGCTATAGGGTTAGATGTTAAATACTTGAAAGTCTTTGGTGATTCTGAAATTGTCATAAAACAAGTTAGGAATACTATCCATTGCCTTTCAGGACATCTTAAACACTATCAAACCCTAGTGCAAGATCTTACCACTCATTTTTTAGCATTCAATATTTTTTCTATTCCTAGGAATCAAAATACATCAGCTGATTTGTTAGCTAATGTTGCATCCAAGCTCCTTCCTGCTGAAGATTGCAGTCCTGATAGATTTTCAGTAGAATTGATTTTTCGCCCATCTGTTCCAGATAATATCACAAATTGGAGAGTATTTTACCATGATCAAGATATTTTAAATTTCATGACTTCATAGAAATCATATGATGAACAAATTATTGATGAGGATGATCATGATTTACAAATTGCCTCAAAAGGTAATGAAAATCCCATTCCAAAATCTGTTGTTAAATTGGAGGACTTATATGATATAAAAGACAGATTCAAGAAAGTTACCAATGCTAAACTTCAAAGTTCCACTTTGAAGTTTGAATTAGTAAATCTTGGTTCTGACTCTAATCCTCAAAATTTTAATTTAGGACTCAATTTAACTCTAGAGGAAAGGAATGCTTTCATTAAACTTCTGAACAAATATAAAAATGTTTTTTCTTGGAATTATGATGATTTAAAAACGTATGATACTTCTGTTATTCAACACACAATTCCAATGCTTCCTGATATTAAACCTGTTCAACAGAAGTTAAGAAAGATTCATCCAAATCTCGAAAGAAAGATCAAATCAAAACTTAATAAACTTTTAAAAGCCAAAATCATTTTTCCTGTAAGGCATTTCAATTGGGTTTCCAATATGGTACCTGTAAGGAAGAAAAATGGTGATATAAGAATCTGTATTGATTTTAGAAATTTAAACAAGGCATGTTTAAAAGACAATTTCCCATTACCAACCATGGAACAAATACTTCAAAAAGTAGCTGGTTCTGAACTTATGTCCTTTCTTGATGGATTTTCAGGCTATAATCAAATTTTAGTTCATCCAGATGACAGATTGAAAACAACTTTCAGAACCAAATGGGGAACCTATGCTTATCAGAAAATGCCTTTTGGTCTAATAAATGCAGGAGAAACTTTCCAAAGAGCCATGGACATAGCATTTAAAGGTCTGATCAATAGATCAGTTGTTATTTATCTTGATGACATAACAATATTTTCAAAAAAGAGAGCCAATCATCTACATGATTTAAAGAAAATATTTGAAAGATGTAGAAAGTTTGGTATTTCCTTAAATCCAAAGAAATATTTCTTTGCTCTTGATGAAGGAAAACTCTTAGGATTTGTTGTGTCAAAAGATGGTATATATATTGATCCAAATAGAGTGAAAGAAATTTCTGATATTTCTTTACCTCATAACAAAAAATCCATGCAATCATTTCTTGGGCAAATCAATTTTGTAAAAAGATTCATTCCTGATTTTTCTCAAATTGTTTTACCTATGCAAAATATGATCAAGAAAAATTCAGTATTCAAATGGGGGCATAGAGAGAAAGAAGCCTTTGAGGCAATCAAACAAGAAATCATTAATGCACCAGCATTGAATACCCCTGATTTTTCTAAAGATTTTACTTTGTATACTTTGGCCACCGAAACATCTTATGCTGCTGTTTTAACACAGCTCAATGATCAGAAAATTGAGGCACCAATTTCTTTCTTTAGCTCAAATCTGCAAGGAGCTGAGCTTAATTATTCCGATGTTGAAAAACAAGCCTTTGCCGTGTTTAAATCAATCAAACATTTCAGACCTTTTCTCTTGAAAACACATACAAAAATCATTGTCCCATTCTCTGCAGTGAGACAATTATTAGTTCAAAAAGAAGTAGGAGAAAAGAGAGCTAACTGGGTAACAACTTTGCAAGAATATGATATTGATATTAAACCAGCTAAGATTGTTAGAGGACAAGGTTTTTGCAGATTATTGGCAGGAGCTCATAACATACCAGAAAATCAAGATCCAAACAATGATATTCAAGTTAGTCAGATAAGTATTACAGATTCTGAATCTCAGTATGCTGATCTCATCTATTACTTGAAAAATGGGTATGCCCCTTCTAATCTCAGCTATAAGAACAAACGTGCTTTAAGATTGAAGGCTATTAAATATGAGATCATTGATAATGTGTTATTTAGAAAGAATTATGATTCAATCCTATTAATATGTCTTGAAAAGACCGAAGCTGAAAAGGTGTTGCAGGAATTGCATGATGGACCAACAGGAGGTCATTTTGGAGGAGATACCATAGCTCACAAAATAATTCATGCTGGTTATTACTGGCCTACCCTTTTTAAAGATACACATGATTATGTGAGGAAGTGCAAAATTTGTCAAACTGCTAGTGGAAGACAAAAGAAACCAACTTTTCCTTTGCAACCAGTAAATATTGAGCAACCATTTGAGCAATGGGGGCTTGACATTATTGGTGAGATAATACCTCATTCTTCCAAACAGCACAAATACATCCTTATAGCAACAGATTACTTTACGAAATGGGTAGAAGCAATCCCTTTGAAGGTAGCCAATTCTGATACAATTATTGATTTCATAGATCAATTCATCATAACCAGGTTTGGTGTACCTAACGCTCTTGTCTTTGATAATGCATCTTATTTTTCTGGAAACAGTATAACGGAATTTGCAGTCAAAAGAGGTTTTAAATTGAAATATTCAGCAAATTATTATCCACAAGGTAATGGTTTGGCTGAATCCACTAACAAAAATCTTATCAAAATCATTAAAAGGACCATTGATCAAAATCAAAAGAATTGGCACAAGTATTTAATCTTTGCACTATGGGCTGATCGTATTACTGAAAAAGTTTCAATGAACTTCACCTTTCAATTTAGTTTATGGAAAAGAAGTTGTGATACCATCAAATTTAGCTCTTCCATCATTAGCCCTAGTGCAATTTATTGAAGAAAATCCTTCTTCATCCATTCAATTGAGATATGATCAAATCCTTAAACTAGAAGAAGACAGAGATAAAGCAAAAATTATTCATGAAAAACATCAACAGCTTGTAAAATCTTCTTTTGATGCAAGTTCTACCGGCTCAAAGATTTTGTCAATTGGTGATCTTGTTCTAAAATGGGATAAAGCACATGAAGAAAAAGGTAAGCATACCAAGTTTCAGAAAATGTGGCTTGGACCATTTCAGATTGCTGAAAAGATAGGCTCAAGTACATTCATACTCCAAGATTTAATAGGAAAGAGAGAATCTCTTCCTGTAAATGGGCTTGTCTTGAAGAAATTCTTTTCATAAGGAGGTAACCCCTTCTTACTTGTACATATTCCTTTCTGCAAAGTTTTTAATTGTTTTTGCAAATAAAGGTTGTTAATAAGTCTCTAATTGACTGTTTACTATTAAGAAAATTTCTTAGGAAAAATATTATAAATATTTATTTTGTGTAAATAAGAATTTTTAAAGAGATGATCACAGTTTTTGGATAGTTTAAAATAAGATGTTAAACTTTGAAAGATTATTTCAATCATTTGCATGATCTTTTGAAAACTTGAGGAAAATGTAAATCATTATAAGTTTATTGAGTAGAGAAAGGTTATCTATAAAAGTAAAGATTTTTTCAAAGTCTTGGTACTCAAGAAACTCTGAAAATTGTCATCCATTGATTCTTAAGGATAAAACTATTTCACCCCATCCATTTAAGTTGTGATTTTTTAGAATGTAACTCTAAGAAATTATACGAAAATTTTAAGAGATAAGAGGTCTCATCATGAGCCTGCTTACCATGTTCATAAGAAGTAATAAAACTGACATTACCAATACTGCATATCAAAATAGGGTAATGGCTTATAAATATAAGACAAGGGGTCTCATCATGAGCCAGCTTGTTCAATTTAATTACAACTAGTGAATGGCATTGTTATTAACTGGCTACAAAACCAGAACAATGGCTCTTAAAAATAAAAAATAAGTAAAAGACAAAAACATGAGATAAAATGTCTTATGAATTTATCTTTTAAAAAGTCATGATCTTAGTCGGATGGGACAATGAATGGTTAATGGTTAAAAGGTAACCCTGTCGAGACTATGAATGTTTGCAGGCAGTAGAGGCAATGCCTATGACAATAGAGTATATTATAAAACCAAACTTATAGAAATCCACTTACTTCATTATTAACACCAATCAAAGCTTGAGATAACCCAAAAATGTTTTTATTCTCAAAAAATTAGAAAGAAATTGTAAGTAATTTTTATTCTTTTTCATAGTTAGATTTATTTTTGATTATCCTAAGATAGTTTTCATTATCTTTAAAAATATTCACTTACTAGAAATATAGTATTCATTTTATTTTTTTCAGAGATAACTGTTTCTTTCAGTGAATCGCCAATTGTTGTACTGTACAACAACCCTCCCTTTTTCCCAAAATTTTAGAATAAAATTCATTTAGAAATAGGGTCCCTTTTTTTTCTTCTTTTAATATAGGAATAAAAGACTTAGAAATAAAGATTCATTGTTTTGAAAGACTCATTGCATATCTTTGTTACCAAGTATGTACAAACAACTACAACATTCAAAAAATTCCGATCCGATCAAATAATAAAATACTTTATCATATAAAATAAATCAGTTTGAAAAAGGTCTCATGAACAGTAATCACAATCGGAAATCGGACAAATCTTTAAGAGAAGTTTGATATATATGTTCAAAAATCTCCGATGCGATTAGTTCAATCGCAAATCACCAATCACAAAGGATTTAAGTTATTCATTTACATATCTCCGATGCGATGCGATCAATCGCAATCGCATGATCGGAGCACTTTTTATAAATTTGTGGTGGTCAATTGAAAATTCCCCGATGCGACGCGCTTTATTATGAAACACTTTTCAAAAGGAAATAAACATTTATTTCGCTTAAATGAGAATAATCTCTATATGGTAGACCCCACCATATCGCAATCGGAAATCGGAGAAAGCCATTGATAATTCTTTTCGATTGAAACTCCCCGATGCAATATACCACCATCTAATCGGAAACCGGAGAAGTTTTGTAAACATAATCGCAAATCGGAGAAATCTTTATTGTGATATTTATACACCATTTGAATACTTCCGATGTGATTTTTATTCATATACTATATACTTGTCACATCAGAAGAGTTCATAATAGGTAATTTAATATTATTTTCATAAGCGCTAAAACTCCAATAGTACGATCAACATTGAATAGAAAATCAAACGATATTGGTTTACGATTCTTTTTTGAATACGTGAGTGTGACCCAAACAAAATATTTAAGTGTTACACGGATTCAATAAATAATGAATCATGAACCTGTAATTTTTATAATCGTTCTTTTCAATTGCTTGTTTATCATGACTGAGAGCTTATTGCCTTGCAGAATCAAAGAACACCAAATCCTTTCATTCGCAGACAGAGGGAAACAATACCAGACACAGAAATGTTGAAGAGAACGAGGAGAACCAAGACCATTGTTGCCGCTAAGTTTGTTGAGATTCCTACAGTCTCAAAGGAAAAGCCAGCAAAGCTGAGACTAGTTACGGATACATCATGTCAAGGGCTCGACAGAATGACATGGGAAGGAGTTTATAATCTATTGGAGAGTGAAAACCCTAAAGTCACAATAGCAAAGGTATCAGTTCCTGATGAAGATACCTCAGATTCCAACTCTGAGGTTACTGACAGAACACTTGCAAATTCATTTCTACATCGAATTGCAGCCAGAGAAAACATCATTCCTTATTATGATGTGATTCGATGGGTCATCGATAATGTAGAAATAAAGGACAGAATGTTTATTTCAGCTTCTGGAGCATCTTTTGGATCATTTAAAGCAGAAGACATTAAGGCAATGTATCATCTTCCTGATCCGCATAAGGTTTATAACAAAGAATTTGTCAAAGAGTTTGCTGATAACAATAAGGTTCAATCTGAACCTATCAAAGAATGGAGAAAAAATCATGAGAAGCACAAAAATGAATCATCCGGTATGTATTTAGTAGAATCTCTCTTACCCCCGTATTGCTATGCCGTTGCCATGATGTGTAGATTATTTGGTAATGACAATTCTGCTAGGTTTTCAATACAAATGGTTCCTTTAATCCTATCTGCTATCAATTCCGAAATTATGGACTGGGCTGTCATCCTCTCTGATAGGATAGCTAACAGGATTCTCGAGTATAGAAAAGATAAAAGCGCCGGAAATTCCACCCCCTTTTTCTTCTGTGCTTATATTCTAGATGCTCTTTGTTTTAATTTTGAGTTTCCCTTGTTAGGATGGAAATGGACTGCTAAAGATCCCACTCCGATTCATATATATCATAAACTCCTTTGGAAAATTTATTTCAAAGATCATGTGTATAGAATATGTCATGGTTTCCTTATTCCAGTCTTTCAAACCATTTTCAATCGCTTTCCCCCTAGATTCTCCGACAAAGCTAAAGCTGACTTATCCTCAATAGGAGATTGGTTTGGAGAAGAAAAATTCACATATGTCAGGATTTTCGGGAGTATTGTGGAACCCCACGTTCTCCCTCTTATTGTCCCAGATAAACTTCTAGCCCAGGAAATATCCTATCAATTGACAGTTGAAGGAATGTCCAGATCTCTGAGCAATAGTAAGAAAAGAATGTGGCCTTCGTTTCCATTCAATTGTGGACATTTTACTTTGGATGACTTCAAGCATGCAGAAAATGAATTCGCCAAAATAAAGGGTTTTAAATTCGCAACAATCCCGGGGAGACAGTATGATCCGCAAAAGATAGCTTTTAATGTTACTTCTTCAGTTTCGATTGCTCGATTCGAGCATGAACCGGATGAATTTGATGATTTGTTTGTTTCATTAAATGACTTTTCTCAAGTTTATAATTTGGCCAAGTCCAAATTCCAGAAAGAAGAAATGAATAAATTTATGCTATTTAGAAGTCAAAGATTGTTGAAAGTTCCTCTAGACCAATTGAGAGTTCCTATACAAGGGTCAGAAGCAGATGATACATCTGGAAAAATAGCAGGAGAAACATCTACCAGTAAGGCCATTACATAGTCATCTACTGGCCAGCCCATTATACAGACACAAGAAGAAGCAACAGGAAATGATCCGATTGTACACATTCAGAAAGAAATCACTGATGGCAAACCTGATGAAAATACTAATCAGCAATCCACAGTTCAAACAGAGAAAGAATGCACAAGTACTGATACTAATGTGCATATTCAAAAGGAAGGTTCAGACAACAAAACTAATGAACAAGAAGGGAATATGGAGAAATCAGATACACAACTTGAAGGAAACAAAACTACTGAGAAAGTGGTAGACCCTATTGATCCTAATGCTTCCTCCCAATTGTTGAAACAATACAATCAATTTGCTCATCAATTAGGACTGGAAGATGATCCTAAAGAGAAAAATCCAGAAGATCAGGATGTTGAAATCATTCCTGAACATCCTACAGGACAAATTGTGTTGAAAATTGGGGAAATACCTCCTCTGGATGTATTCTATAGCCCTAAACATAAGACTGTTGTTGAAAAACAGAGAAAAAGAAGGAAAATGCATCAAGACACAATTTTTGCTTCACAGGAGGAATTCATGAGTATTGTTTATAAGAATGCTGAAGTGAATCCATCTGAGGATCTCACTAAGTTATCCCAATATGCAGGAGCATACAGTGTTGTGACAATAGATAAAGCTGCAGAGGTTTCTCAGTTGATGACTCAGAAAGATCTACATCTAGCTTTACTTGAAGAACAAGCTAATAAAAATCAGCAGAAGATTGCTCAATTTGAACAGCAATTTCAAAATCAAGAGCTCAGAATTAAAGAGCTAGAAGAGCAGCTGGCCACAGAAAAGAAGAAAGTTGATGAACAAGCTCTAAACAAATAGCAACAGATGAATCAAGAAATTTCAAAGTTACAAAATTTGTTGCGAAATGAGCAAGATACAAAGATTGTACAAGAAAAAGAATTTCAAGCAGCTTTAGACAAATTCAAGGATTTTCCCAAATTAAATGAATTCAAAGCAGAAGCTCTTGAAGCCAATAAATTGTTGTATCAGCAGTTAAATAATTTTTGTACAAAATTAAACCAAACAGAGCCATTTATTGATATCACATCATCTTTAATACAGGACATAGTTACTCTCAGGCAAGAGATTGATGATGCCGATGAAAGGATTTCTAAATTTCTTACTTGGCAAGATACAGAGAAAGGAAGAAAAGCTAATCTTCCTAAAATAGAAGAAAGACATAAGGAAATCCTGTTTACAGAGTGGGAACAACAGGTAATGAAAGCTGAGAGAGCTATATCAAGAGCTAGAAGCATGATGGGTAATATAACACAGTTTATCAATGACAGCTTGTATGCAATTAATCTCATTTCAGATTGTGTTCCAGGAAGTTTACTTAAAGTCAAAGAAACTGATCGCAGATGGAAAGAAGAAATAATGAATAAAAATCAACAGATCAATAAGCTTCAAACAATATCTTGGGATAATATGTGGACCTATCTGATTAAGCCACTCAATCAACAATTAGCTATTAAATGCCTATCAAATGTTGTTGATTGTTTGATTCCAGAATTCTCCGATGCCACATATGCTGGACAGTTACATTCCAAGATGAGTCATCCGGCAGAGGTCCAGGAAATGTTGAAAATTTTGCCACCTGACTACATTAAGCGAGAAGGAAAAGCAATGAATCAATTCCATTTTAAGATAGTGTTTCTATTTTCAAATTGATAGATTGTAGCAGTAATAGTAGGATTTTGTTTTCATGTAATTTCATATTTAAACCCCTCTCATGCATTGGAGAAGGGGTCTTGAGTTGTAATATTTTTGACTTGGAGATTACATTTCTGTACTCCACTACCTCTTATATTTTATAAAGGATCACATCTAGTGATTTTATGCGGAATTATCTTTAAAGAGTTGCATTTCTGTACCTTGGATTTGATTTTGCATTGGAATTACTGGATCAGAGTATCAGATTTCATTTGAAATTTTCAAGATGGATAAGGTATTTTTATCTATTCACTGTTAATTTCTTTTGTTATATGATATTCTCTTTTAAATTTGCTATCATTTATGTATATTTCGTTCTCACAATATTTATTTATATATCATTTTTTATTATATTAGAAATATTCACTTTTCATAAATGTATGTAAAATGATATACAATGATGAATACAATATGCTAATATAACTCTGTTTAAATTCTTAAACAGAGTTATCTTTATTTGTTACTGCACAATTTCAATTAAACTTTAATACATTTTTATGGTTATTGTTCAATTGGAATAATTTTAAGTTGTATTCACATATGATACCTGGGTTAGTTTTAGAATTTCTTTATCAGTATTTAGATTAAATTAGGTAGTTCTATTTCAGTCATTTAGTCCCATTTTCACTCATCCAAATCAACCCATCACCAACCCATTAGTTATAAGGAAACTGGTCCTTTCAATCCAGTCGGAGCCACCATACCAAACGGATAAGGAGCTGTCCTAAGGTCCCGACCGGGTGGTTTTCCCCAATGTTTGAAGCAGAGATTTTCCAGGCTTCAACACCTCCCCAAGTGGAGCCACTATTAGTCATCAATAATTTTGATTTTATCCAAATATGACTAAGTTGAAAATATTAGATTTCTAGAAACAAAATTTGTAGAAACATTGTGAGCTCTAGAAATCTCACTGCCTTCATTATCCTAAGTTTATCAAATCACTAAAAAATCTTCACTCAAAATCTCCAAATTATCCTCCCATCTCAGAAGGAAACTAATTTCAGGCTATTTTCGCCATTTCATCTCCATTTCATTCCCCCATTTTATATTTTCACCCCTATTTATTCTATTAGTCCTTATTTCCTCTATAAAACTCATTTTTCCTTCATTAATTCCTTCATTTTCCCTAAAGAGCCTCTAAAACTTATAAAAACACCTTTTATTTGGTTTAATTCACCCTTTTTCACCTTACCGAAACCCTCAAAAGGGCTCATAACTCTCTTTTTAGCCTAACTATGCTCATATTGATAAAATTAAGGCCTTAAGCCCTCTAGGCTTAATACCTTAGCCCCTTTTTCTTCATAAAAACCAAGGGCCATGACCACCCCCCTTCTCATCGACCCTTTTATCTCCCAAGTCCCTGGTCCTATCTACTCTACACAGGACCGACTCCCCGCCCCTCATCCTTCCTCTTTACCATTCCCTCATCATTTATTCCTTGGAGAGATCTCCGCCGTTGATCGCCTTAGATCCAACGTTTATTGCGATCCCCAAGATTTTCAAACCCTGCCCATTAAACTGTCTGCTACACGACACCTTTTCTAACCTCAGCACCCGGTCCCACCACCATGAATCTTCCCCATCACGTTCACCCCTCGCCATAGATCTGGATCCCCCAGATTTGACGGCTCACATCCATTTTCGCGCCCAATCCATTGAAACAATTTAAACCCCATTTTTAACACGAAATCAGCGGTTTGGGCAAGGACATGTGTCAGCGCCCGTATGGAATCATGCCCACTCTGGCTAAAACTGCTTACTACCCATATGCAGTGCGAAAACCACCCATTTTTCCGCTAAACTGCCTCTCTCCCAATTCATGCCATATTTCAAAATGATCCTTGTTTCTTCATATTCCCATCATGAATCCCTCTCATGCTCCTCCTCCTCCTTTGCAATTGCTCCCGATCCCTCCATGTTACACTAAAAATTGTCATCCTGAAATTCTGCTATGAGTATGAGCTCATTATAATTCATACTTCCTCCTTTTGCAAGTCTAACATATCAGTTCTTCATATCAAGCCTTGAAAATTAGAGAAAAGTTCCTAAAATTCTCCTAAACTTTGGTATCGCACTTTCTCTATACGTTACCTGCGGGCCCACACCTAATGTTCAGCTATCCTGCGGACCAAAACCGCACTTTCTATGTGTTATAGGTGCGGACTCCTATAAAACTAAAAAAGGCGAGAAAGTAAAGTTAAAAAGTTGATTTGGGATTAATTCTAGAAGATTCTAGACGAGAATTTTCAGGAATAGATACGCTTTCATAAGGTACATGTATCCCTTACCTTATGGAGCTAACCCCTTGATGTGAGGAGCTTATCCCTTTGAAGGAGGATTCTATCCCTTCATATTTGGAATAGAAAAACCTCCTCTTTTCCATTATAAAAAGAGGCATTGGGCAGCCTCAAGGGGAGTTGAAGCTTTAGAATATTTGAAGATAAGTGCTGTTGAGATTCAGACTCAGTTAAACAAGAATTTTGTGAGGAGAGATTACATACCTCTATTTGTCTTGATTGAAAGAGTGTAGAGCTTGTCAAAGTAGAGGAGACTCCTGCTTCGGACCCCGGGAAGGCCTGTGCAACATCAAGGCTCAAGTTGTAAGGTTTTCCTTCTTTTGAAATTAATACAAATATACTCATTTTTCTCAATAAGCTGTTTGTTAATGGTTTATTTCATAGATTCCTTGATCACTATGATAAGCATGGTTTATGATGATGTCTATACAGGTGCTATGTAATACTTTTCTTGTTTGTGACTGCAGGTTTACAAACGAAACTCCTTCAAGCGCGCGAAGGATAACAACAACTTCAAACAAGCACTGGACATAAGGTAGGTCTTTTAACACCTATATAGAGCTTTTCATATATTATATGCTTAGAGAAAGATTAGTCTATTTGGCTGTTTGTTGCTAGATACTTTTAGTACTAGGGAGATCGACCTTGTCCGCAAGAACGATTTATCCGTCCAACAAATTGACGACTCCACTGGGGAAGAACTTGTTGTGTTTTTGGTTCTCTTTTATTTTTGATTCGAGGAAACATTTTTCTTAGTTTTTGATTGATAGACATCTGCCTGGGTAGTTTAGGTTTTCTCTGTTTTAGAAAATTTTCAAATCTTTAGTGTTTTTCTCTAATTTTTTTTGGGACCGCACTCTGTCTTCTTTTGACAGTGTGGGCAGTTTCACATCTTCTTTTAGTAAACAGTGCGGTACCGCACCTGGTACTTCTGGAAGCCTGCGGACCCTGTTTAAATTTTAGAAAAACTCTAGATTTATTTTTTTAGTTTATCTTTATTTTGATTTAGTATTTTTGATTTCTGCCCAAATTGATTACTCTTTCTGTCAAAAAATTTCTATGAATGAATTCCAACAGTGTTGATGTTTTGATGATTTTCTACAAGACTTTGAATTTTGGATTGCATTTCACTTGGTATTCGTAGCGATTTGAAGCATTTGACATTTTGAAATACCTCAGATTACATCGGTTTTCCTGTCTTTTTGCTGAATCTGACGTGCTTGTGAAATCATCCTTTATTGAGAAATAGAGCTACTTGTTTCTTTGCAAATCTTCGAAAAAGAACTTTGTTATTGGTTTTTGAATTTCATTTTTATAAAACATAGTTGAGTGTTTTTGATCTATTTGTTATTCTGGACAAATAGATCCTTAGTTTGCTTAACAACTAAGTAAAACATTCTTCAAAAAATCTTAAAGCTTTTATTCATTTAGATTGTTTAAAAAAAATTTTAGATCTCAAGATTAGTTTTGTGGTTTTGAATGCAAATTAGTAGATCTCAAAATTAGTTTTGTAGTTTTGAGTGCTTTTTAGAAATTTGTAGATCTCTTTTGAAGGAAAATTGTTTTTGTAGCTACAAGTTTTGAAAGAAAAGGGATTTCGTTGTGAGCTTCAATCATTTATTGTAAAAGACAAAATATTTTCTTTCAATCATTCTTTATGTTTAAAGGAAGAATTGTTTATTAAAAGGATTGCATTCTCCAACTCTTTCTTTAGATAGAAGTTCATTGAAAGAAAAAGAATCGATTATCATTATTAGGTGCATTTTTAGTGTTTTTGGAAATCGAGTCTTCACACCACCAAAGTTTCATTTCCGCACCCATTGACTTAAGAAACAGCTCATAAAAGTAACGCTTAATTAAAATTCATCTAGCAAATATTTTATTTTCTAGGGCTCTTATCACTAACATAGCTTAGGCTAGTATCTTGGAGTAGGGAGTAATTAAATCTCCAAGATAGTAAAAACAAACAAGTAGACAAATCTTGCGGTAGGAAGAAATTCCAATTGTTGCATCTATGCTCTGGGAAGCTCCTCCTAAAGGAGTTAAGCACGAGATCATATATGAACCAGTGGGGTAATCAATCCTTCCTCATTGGGAACGATAGAAGATATACACGTATTAACAACGGTAAACCTAGGATAGACCATTGTCGAGGAGCCTGGGGTCACTTGTTGGCATACCTTGGATTATTTCAAGGAGCCTTCAAGGGGATTGAGCTTTGTTACTCTGCCCTTGCGTGTGTGTCAGATCGTAGACTGTTCCCCCAGGTATATTTGTTTCTGTTGGTAACCTTAGAGGCCATAATCTTTAGGATTCTTTCCTAAGGTGATGGTGGAGGGAAGATCCCACTGTACCTGGAGCAGACGTCGGCTAGACTCACTTGGACTCTCTGGAGGATTATCTTCCCTCGAGATGGTATAGTGGAGAAACTTGCACCGGTCTGTTTCATTAAGCAGGTTGTCAGGGTAACTGTTCCAACCGCCCTTTTCGTATTAAATTTCTACTAAGTTGGATTTCATCACCAACTAGTGTTTTTAGTACGAAAAGTTACTGTTTGTGTGTGGTTTGAACTCTTAGATTTTTTAAGCGTATGATTCAACTGTTTGTTTCTTAGAGACTTTAGGTGTTTTCATTGAAATTTTCTTTGTTTGCATGTGGTTAATTAATTTTTTAATCGTGGCGGACTTGCCAAGACAATCCCGGAGACTACAAGGGAAACCCCCTGAATATACACCAAGTCAACTTGAAGGGCTACGTGCTCTGGTATCATCTAGCAGCAGTAGGATTAGATCAACAGAAATTGGAACTTCATCCATTGTAATTCATCCTGATTATCAAACACCTACAACAGAATACATTCAAGAGCCGATTTCAGTTTCTGAAGTTATTGGTTATATTTCTCCTTCCAGTGAACTAGTTGATGAACCTGAAATCTCTTGAACCTGAAATTGAACTTTCTATTTTGGAAACATCCTCAGGATTTATTTCACCAACTTCTAGCGATCTTGGTTCACCTAGGGTAAGAAATATCGTCACTGACAATCTTCCAGCTGGTCTTATTTCTATTGAAGAACTTACTAATCCAGACGAAGATATATCTCTTCCCGACTCCCCTCAATCTTTGAATCTTAGGGAGCATGAATCTATTTTCTACAGCCCTATTCGAACTAGTGCTTGGTATCTATCCTCAACAAATTTTTTAGAAAACCCAGGTCTTGCTTTTCATCCACCTCGAGTTCCATTTCATCCTACACCCAGAGGTTACTATCCACCATCCATTATGGTAGGAGAGTCATCCATGTTTTCCCAGACTCCGGAATCATTTTTACACGGTGTTCCTTCTGTTCCTTCGGGATACCAGGCTCTATTTGGTACTTTCTCGGGAGCAGCTCCTCAACCCATTGAAAACGTGTTATCATCTGGTATTAATGGTCTTAAAATTGAAACGTCGAATGCAGAGCAAATTTTTATGATGTCTGGTAATGTTCCCAATCCTCAACCACAAGGCAGTCAGTTACCGTCTGGGGGAAAACCTCAAGGAAATCCGTTACCGTCTGGGGGGCAACCTCAGGGTAGTCAGTTACCGCCTGGGGGGCAACCTTCAAGTAGTCAGTTACCACCTGGAGGGCAACCTCAAGGTAGTCAGTTACCACCCGGGGCACAACCTCAAGGTAGCTTTTTCCCAGGAAAAACTATGGAATCATATTATTTTGGGGGACAACCCCAAGGACAGTACATACCTCAAGGGTATCAACCTTCAGGACAATACATACCTCAAGGTCAACCCCAAACTTAATATGCTCCTCAGGGTCCTTATCAACCCCAGCCTCAGTACGCGCCTCAGGGTTATCAACCTCAAGGTCAGTACCCAATTTAAGGTTACCAACAGCCTTCTGGTCAACCATCTATTCAAGGAGCCGGAAATTTACCTCTTAATTATCAACCCTACGTTCAACCAGGTTATGGTCCTTATGTTCAACCTTCTGCGGGACAATACCCCAGAATGATGGTGTGGGATCCATCCCAATATCAACAGCCTATGCAGCCTAATGTGCAGTTGCCTTATCAACCTGGACAACCTTTAATTTCTGGTCCAACCCAGCAACCTGTCCAACCAACTATTCAAACTCCTGCACCTAGTTTTGTTCAGCAGGCTGGGCCTAGTTCACCTCAGACTCTGCCTCAAACTGCTGCAACCGCTGCAACGACTGTCCAACCTGTAGCACCTGTTTCTGGAGTATCTGTAACCCCGAGTTCGGCTATCCCTGTATCCGTGCAAATCCCTCAAGTCTCTGTACCTCAGTCAGGACCTTCAGTTCAGACTTCGGTTCAGATACCTGCAGAACAAACTGGTACAAGTACAGTTGTCACAAGTCAACCGCAATTCACGTATCAACCGTACTAGGGACAGTCGCAATTCGGTCTCTATACACAAAATCCAAACTATCAGTATCAACCGTACCCTAGCTATACTTATCAACAACCTCAACAACCCCAGTTTGGTACGATTAATCCTGGTTATCCGGGAGGTTACACAATTCCTAATGCAAATCCGATTCCCAGCTATCCTGGGTATCCACCTCCCGGAACTGCTTTGGCTACTCAAGGTTTTCGTGATCCTAACCGTCAATTACCATTTATAGCAACTTTAGATTTACCTGATTTGACGCGCCTTACGAATGATCCAATTTTTTATTATCAGAACTGGCCGCCAATGCCACATTAGTTGCCCAGTGATATACCAAAATTCGAAGGTAAGTCAGGAGAGGATCCATCAAATCATGTCATGACTTATCACCTCTGGTGTGCATCTAATTCAATCATTGATGATTCGATTCGCTTACGTCTTTTCCAAAGAACTCTTATTGGTCTTGCAGCCAAATGGTACATTGAGTTACCACGAGGCTTGTTTCATAACTTCATTCAGTTAGCAACTGCCTTCTTGACTCATTTTCAGTTGCCAGTCAGATACGACAATGGCACGGAATTATTAACTTCGCTGAAACAATCCACGTCTACATATATTTCTAATCATATCCATGAATGGCGACGTAGGAGACGTTTGGTGAAAGTTTATATTCCGGATCAAATTTTGGCGGAATGGTTTGTTAAATCATTGTTACCCAAGATTATTGAAGATGTAGCTAAGGCTGGTGTTGTTACTGAAGAGAAAGCTCAAGCTCAATACCTTGACCTCGTTTATACACATTCAGGTACTTTACATGAAAAAATCCCAGACCTTCCAAAACAAGGTCAAATAGCTGCTGCTCTTTTAGGGTCTCATGCCGTTGACGGTATGATTGGTACGGTCAATTCTAAAAGCAAGAAGAAATCTTCAAATAATTCTTCTCCTATTATAACTTTACCTGATTCCCCGAAAGGAGAATCTTCCCCCGAAGTTTCTGCCGATATTCACGTCGTAGAGACATCTACGACCAAATCTAAATCCGGTGGTAAAAAGAAAGGGAAGAATAAAAACAAAAAGAATTCGAAAGAGAAAATTGATAAAAATGAATCCAATGACGAAAAACGTAAACCTCGCTATCCTTGTTTCATTTGTGAAGAGGATCATTTCACGAAAGAATGTCCATATCGAGCCGAAGTTACGAAATTCATTAAAGGATCGCAACAACCTGCTGTCTTGAAGGATCCTTTTCTAATTCAAGATAGTAAGATGGTTGGTTCTACCTCGACTACTTTTGAAGAACCTATTATGATGATGTCTCATGTAAGGATTGCGACGCGATCGCAAGATTACGGTAGTAAGAATCCTGTTGATGGTAAAGAAGCAGAATCTTCTAATGCAAACACATCAACTACACGTCCTCCTGTTTCTGGTCCGCTACAGATCGAGAAACAAAATCCAGACTTAAATAATTAAACCACCTGCTAAAGGTGTTCTTCGTAAATCAGCTTTCAATCCACATGCGAGAGCTGCTCAGAATTACAACATTGTTGAAGACTTAGCTATTTCTCCTTCAGCAATGTCGGCTTTGGAAGTGCTGCAATCATGCCTAGCACAACGTAAATTGCTTTTGTCTACTATAGGAGCTGTTGATATTCAGGATTCTAACCTTATAATCTTTGATTTAGAAAATAGTACACCTCGTCTACCTCACCAAATGGCTTTCCAGATTCCAGTGTTAGTAAAAAACAGACCAATCTTTCGGACTGTGATTGATGAGGGAGCTTCAACGTGTATTATGTCGATTCAGTGTTGTAAATCACTTGGTTCTCCTACACTTAACCAATCTCCAACGATTCTTAAGGATTTTGATGGTCGAGGTTTTCAACCTTTTGGTATTTTGCAGGATTTACCCATAGGGGTCGAAGGTAAAATAGTAAATTTAGATGTGGAAGTGGTTGATGCCCCTCTAGATTACAACCTTCTCCTAGGTTGCAGTTGGTCTTATGCTATGACTGCTGTTGTTTCTTCGGTCTTTTGACTCATAAAATTTCCATATCAAGGAAAGATCGTTACAATAGATCAGTTAACTTATTTCTCTTCCGACCCAGCCTCTACAGAAAAAATCCAGCACGTTGGTAAAGTGGCTATCCCTTATAAGGATGTTGGAGTAGGATTGATTAAAGATTCTGGTTTACTAGGAACTTTTTCCTTTCCTCCTCCTAACGTATCGCCTTCTATTGCAAATATTCACATGATTTCATCAGACACTGTTACGTTTGATGATCCTTGGATCGTACCTTCTGACTCCGAGTTAGATTCATTTGATGGCATGATGCCTTTGAGTCCATTTGAAATTGCGTATCAGGCTGTACAGTCACTTTCCAACCCCTCTTCAACCGAAACTGATCCAATGAATGGGATCCATGAGGAATCACTTTCTATATCTAGTTCAGCCACAACCACATTTCCTGAACTTGTTCATACTGATGAGAAAATTTGTGAGTTTTTGTCTGTTGACGATTTACCATGGGAAGATCTACATCACCGATCTTTGTTTTTACCTGAGCTAGATCATTTTGAAGATGATTTCGCTTCAATTTTTACTGCTGAATATGTTAAAGAACCACAGAATCCTTTGAAAAATCTTGATTCTGAGTTAAATTTGGAAAATATATCTCGAACGGTTCCCATTGACATTTAAGTAAAACCAGGAATAATTGAAAACATTCATATAGGTGCTTGCTGTACTGAAGATGAAATTAAAGCTTATAAAGCCCTATTTCAAGAATTCCATGATGTGTTTGCCTGGTCCTATGAAGAAATTCCAGGAATTGATTCGTCAATCATTGTACATGAAATTAAGACTTACCCGGATGCTAAACCTGTTCGTCAACGTTTACGTCAAATTCATCCTAGAAAAGCTGCTGCTATCAAAGCAGAAGTTGAAAAATTACTTCGTGCAGGATTCATTTATCCAATCCCCTTAACGGATTGGGTATCGAATATTGTTCCTGTGACTAAAAAACAAGGAACAATAAGAGTATGTATTGATTATAGGGATATTAATCGAGCTTGTCCTAAGGACAATTATCCAACCCCCTATATCGATCAAATAATTGATGATTGTGCTGGCAGTGAAATGTTTTCTTTTATGGATGGCTTTTCGGGCTACAATCAAATAAACATACTCCCTGTTGATCAACCGAAAACAACTTTTATTTGTCCATGGGGGACGTTTTCTTATTGCAAACTACCTTTTGGATTAAAGAACGCTGGAGCAACTTTTCAACGGGCAATGTCTTACGCATTTCATGACATTAAACACATTGTGTAGCCTTATCTCGATGATTTACCTGCTCATTCATCACATAGGGCCGATCATCTCACTCACTTACGAGCTATCTTTATGAGATGTCGGCATTATCGAAGTAGGCTGAATCCACACAAATGTGTTTTCTGTGTAGAATCGGGTCGTTTACTGGGATTTGTTGTTTCAAAAGCAGGCATTCGCGTCGATCTGTCGAAGGTCGAAGCTATTGTTAAATTACCTCCTCCTTCGACTTTACGCCAACTCCAACGTTTGCAGGGGAAAGAAAACTTTTTACGTCGATTCATTCCTAACTATGCCGAGCTTACAAAGGGTTTTACCCGATTGTCGAAACAGAACATTCCATTCTTTTGGGATGAGACCGCTGATCGATATTTTGATGCACTTAAACACGCGTTGACCCATGCACCGTTATTGCATCCTCCCAACTACAATCAGGATTAATTTTTGTACCTCGCCGCTTCTCATTCCACCATTGGGATGGTATTAGTTCAGGAAGATGAATCTCACAATGAACATGTGATTTACTATCTTAGTCGAAATTTGCATCCGACTGAGATCAAATACACACATGTGGAGAAATTGGCCTTGGCAGGTGTACAAGCTGTCCAAAGATTTAGACATTACATTTTGTTACGCAAAACCACAGTAATTTCTAACTGTAACCCTATGATGTACATTTTGACCAAACAATTGCTAGGGGAAAATTATTCCAAATGGATAGTCATCCTATAGGAATTTGACTTGCAATTTGAAAAATCCAAGGCAAAGAAATCTTTGGTTTTTGCGGAACTTATGTGTGATTTCCCCTCTACTGATACTGAAACAGTGGCAGAAGAGTCCATTGCGAACAAATCTTTGTTTCTTATCAGTACTATTGATCCATGGTATGGAGATATTATCGTTTATCTCCAAACCCAATCTTTTCAGCCTGAAATTTCACGATCTCAGCGACGGAAAATACGCTTCCAATCCCAACAATATAATATTATTGGTGATACACTTTATTGTCGTGGAGCGGATTCTGTTTTCCGACGCTGTCTTACTCATGATGAAGCTGAAAAGGTTTTAAATGATTGCCATTCTGGAGCATGTGGCGGTCATATGTCTGGGTATGCCACTGCCCAAAAGATATTGCGCGCTGGTTATTTCTGGCCATCATTATTCAAAGATTGTATTTATGCCGTCCGGAAATGCCATAATTTTCAACTTTTTGATCATAAAATGCGCGCGTCACCCGCTTCTCTTCACCATATAATTGCTGTTGGTCCATTCGCAAAGTGGGGTATCGACTTTATTACATGTAACCCTCACTCGACCGGGGGGCATTCATATATTATCTTAGCAGTATATTATTTTACTAAGTGGGCCAAGGCGATGCCTACATTTTTGGCTGACGGCAAGACTGCTGCAACTTTTGTATTTAATCACATAATTGCTAGGTTCAGTGTTCCTCAAGCCATTATTACAGATCATGGAAGTCATTTTCGGAATGTCATGATGACTGAACTGACAGATCAACTTGGCCTGCGTCACGATAGTTCCACTCCGTATTATCCACAAGCCAATGGTCTGGTTGAAGCCATCAATAAAGTTTTAGTCACCATGATCAAACACATTATTGGTATTCACAAGACGAATTGGCATTCCATGTTATTTTTAGCACTTTGGGCATATCGAACCTCGGTAAAAACATCAACTGGTTTCACTCCCTTTCAACTCGTTTACGGTTTGGAAGCTGTGTTGCCGATTGAATGCGAAATTCCGTCACTGAAATTAGCCATAGAATTACTCCCAGCTACGTCTGAAGAGGATAAACGTTTCTTGTACTTGGCTCAACTAGATGAGAATCAACGAAATGCTGCAATAGAAAACGAGGCTCATGTTAAACGAATTAAAGCTCAGTATGATAGAAGTGTGACCCCTCGAAATTTTTTAGAAGGAGACCTAGTCTTACTTTATGATCAAGCCAACGATAAAATAGGGGCTAGGAAATTCGTGCCTATGTGGCATGGTCCTTTCATTTATAAACGAAAATTAGCAAAAGGGGCCTATGAGTTAATAGATTTTGACGGTGTCCCTTTGGATAAACCCAAAAATGGACTTTATCTAAAGCGATATTATGCTTAAAACTTGGTGTGAAGATTTTTTATTAGATTAAATTTCTTTACTACTGGTGTGTCTTAGATTAGAAAAGTGTGCCTAGTTTAGAAGTGTGTTTTTATCACTATTCCTGCTTATCTGAGTTTTACTCCTGATATTGCAGATGTCAACGTCTCTTCAAACCTACATTGGTTTTGCTGATGGTGCTTGTCGTAGTACACGAAACATTTCTTCCGCAGCTTGGGTTATTTATTCACCCTCTGACGAGTTAGTTTCCATGCATGGGGTAAGCCTTGGTCAAACAAAGAATAACATTGCCGAGTATAGTGCAGTGATTGAGTTATTATCTGAATCCATATCATTTGGAATTCGGAGTTTGATTGTTAGGTTAGATTCTGAACTTGTTGTATTACAACTAAACAGATTTTATACCATTAGAAATCCAGTGTTATTACGGTTATTTTTAAGAGTTCGTCTCTTGGAACGTGAATTTGATTACATTGAATATCAACATATTCCAAGACATTTAAATAATTTAGCAGATGCAGTTGCTTCTAGTATGATAAATCGACATTTGCAATAATCAAAACAGTAAAACAAACAACATTCATAACATGTACACAGATAGCCGGTAAATAGTGATATATCATAGTATAGGAGAGTTTTCAAAAAATATACATCGTCTTCGATCATAGGTTGGAAACACCTTATGATCGGTAGAATGATAACACAAAAAGTCAAAATATGAGTCTACAAACGATCATCCCATCACTGATGGTGATCACGATAAGAGACCACTGCTCGGGCCACCCTACATAGGAACCTCCTAAAAGGTCCTGGAACACCAATCATGTATCTCTGTAATCTGAGTGGAATCTCATCTATGTCCGTCTCTGGAATGTCTAGAGTCAGGCGCTCTAGGTGATGCTCTAATTCAAACAAGATTTCCGCTGATTGGCCTGCTGGGGCTGGGGCTGGTGCAACTGCAGCTAGTTGTCTTTTGTCATAAGGTTGGAGATGGGCTGGTCACCGTGGGCCCACATCTGCATTCAAAACTTTTGGTTATTAGCTTCAAAGACGATCAAAAAATTAAAAAAATTAGAACTTAGAAATTGTTGAAAATGATTTTACCTGATTCATCCCATTGTTCCCCGGCTGGGAGAGTCATCTCTCGGTCGCCGCGGAAATCTATCCCGGCATATGGAAATTCCTCTATGGTAAAAATTTGGCGATCCAGCCAAAGAAAATATTAAGGAGGAAACCGAACAATTTCAGAGCCCTCAATACTGTGACGAGCCATCAGTGCGACCCAACGAGTCATCCTAGGTTCTCGAAGTCGACCGGCATCAACAAAAATACTCTGCGGAGCTAGCATGGGGATCCTCTCTAGAGAAAAGGTAACGACAATGGATCCATATCCAAAGTTGTTTAGTTTACCATTCTTTGCTCTAGTCAATTGGCCTTTTATATTGGCCAGTACAGCTTCGCACCAGTTGAAAATGGTGCCGCGAAAATAGTCCACATCAATACACATTTGGGAACTGGTAGCCACATGCAGCACAACACTCCCACACAGTCTGGTAACAATAAATGCAATAACTTTCAACTCGGGACGGATGATGTTTTTTATGTCAATCCATTTGTCCCTAGGGTTTGCCTGATCATTACAGAATTCTAGTTGAAGACTAGCGACAGACTGGCCACCTGGCCTAGTCCCAAACAGAGAAACTTGTTCACCCCTTTTGGACAAACCAGTCAGAAAATAAATATCCTCCAGCTCAATTTTGAGCCGGTGGCCACCAATAATGAAACACTGGTCCTGTACGTTCCACCTGTTTACTAGCCATGTCAGGAGGTCTACCTGTGCCCTCATGCCTTGGATGGCCCAGAATTTATATATACCGCATGCTTTCAATGCTTGCATTCTGGGCAAATGGAGCATTGCGGCGTCATCCACGTCCTCATGTTCGCGTTCTCTCCAAATCAACATCTTGTTACTCCTACAATGCATAAAAACACAAGTTAGAACAATATAATTTGGAAATTTTTGGGCGGAAAATGAGAAATTTGAGTTTTAAATTTAAACGCGTGGGGTCCGCACTTAGCCTTTATACACAGTGCATAGAAACGCACGTGCTCTGTGTGATGAGTGCGGACCCATGACTTTTTTCTATATAGCAAAAAGTCGGGGTCCGCAGGTCCCATGTGTCTTACCTGCGGACCCCCGCGGGCGAATTTTTAAACCATATTTTTCCCTAAAAATAAAATCTAAAGCCTAAAACTAAATTGTAAACGGATGAAATACAAGATTAAGAGGTCGTGGATTACCTGAGACTGACGGTTCTCGATTTCGCCGGACGTATTTTCCAGAATCTTCACAGGAACTTTCTTACCCAAAAGCTTTTACTTTTCACTCTGAAACTGAACAGTAAAAATGAAATTGGAAAAGTCCTTTTTATAAGTTTTTTCGAATAGATGAATTTTTAATTTGTTTATTTTTCACTTTAAAAAGGGTATTTTTTGAAATCATTTTTACTTATCTTAAACAGGTATGTGTAATGTTTCAAGTTTTTGTGCAGAAATTGGATTTTTCAGGAGAACTGATCATTTTTCAACAAAGAGCATACTTTTATCACTTTTTCGGACTCTTTCAAAAAATTTACGAAAAAGCGAAACCCTGGAGTTCTCTTTTAAGCCCTTTTCAGACTCTCTAAATATGAAAATATTGCCGAGTACTTGATTATTCGAACTCGTTAAAGTAAATGAATGATTGTCCTTTCAGTATAAGTTTACCCCTTTTACGGCCTGAAATGGACTATTTACGAAAAAGGTATACGTTGACTAAATACGGTCAATAGAGTTCTCTCCCGCATTATTTTATCCTTTTTCGGGCTCGAGAGACTAAATTTACGAAAAAGTACACCCATGGAGTTTTCTTAAGTTTTTCTTCTAACTCCCTAAAACTGAAAAACACCGAGTTTCTCCTATACTGGACTCGTTAAAACTTAATAGTAAAGGACCTGTTCAATTTTAAAAACAGGAACGGACCACTCCTTCTTAGGGTTCGAATTTTAAACTAAGTTGGACTCATCCGAAGGATGAGCTTATAAACAAGCAAATGTTATCCTCCTCAAGCTTGTCAAAAAATAAAGAGGTAATTGCCAGAAATGGTGGGGGAAAAGAGAGAAAAATGGGCGTGTTTGTTGTATTTTGATTTTTCGAAAATCCAGTCAACCACTCTTGAACATGACACTTTCATTTACCTGGTTTGGGAAATCCTTTGCCTAACAGTTAATCAAACCACATTGAAAGTCTTCAGCCGGTTTCTGGGTATTAGCTTTGGGTCAATTGTTACCAAGCCATATGCAGTGTCGTTATGTGTTCAAGAGGAGAGTTCAAATAAACCATTCATCTGCAAAATATCTGTCATCCATTTTGACTATCCCCGAGTCAGTCCTTACCAATATATTTTCAAAACTTGATCTATGATTTCGTGTTGTGGGCTTTCCTACGACGGATCACTTTCTATCGACGACAACTCATTATCTAGGAAGTTGATCCAGAAATCGTCAGTACCTTGGAATCTGCATGCCTTAACGGCAGGTTTCTCGCCTTCGACGACAGGTTGCATCATTGACCTTCGATCGAATGATTCCGTGAGATGTTCGACTTCAGCTCATTCATTCACATTTCATGGATTGTACTGAGTACTTTGAGAGCCATTGACATTACTGGTGGTTTCTCTCACACTTGTTAACAGTTTACATCATTGACTGGTAATCAAGTGGTTTCTACCATGTTCGACTTCAACACATTTATTCACATGGATAGAATCGTACTAGTTTGAGATGCGGAAATAAAGACCCTGGATCTAGTTTCTACCATCTAGGTTGCGAGGAATTTTGTTATCATTTATACAGTAGACTATTTATAAACAGATGGTTGCGTCCATACTGTGTCTACACATGTCTATATTGTGATGTATTCAAAATAATCCTGTATCAGAACAATTTAAGTTAGTTCTAGTTAGTTTTGATTTGAGAATGGGAATGCCTACCTCAGCGATAATATGATTACATATATATATTTTGCATTGAATGTTTTTACAGGTTCCGACTGGGGTGTCCATAGGGTGATCCTTGAAATGATAAAGTACTACACTCTTCATATATGACAGACTTCAGTTTCATCTATTCCAGACTTTGCACTTTAGGGGGCAATATATTACACTAAAAATTGTCATCCTGACATTCTGCTATGAGTATGAGCTCATTATAACTCATACTTCCTCCTTTTGCAAGTCTAACATATCAGTTCTTCATATCAAGCCTTGAAAATCAGAGAAAAGTTCCTAAAAATCTCCTAAACTTCGGTATCGCACTTTCTCTATACATTGCCTACGGGCCCGCACCTAATGTTCAGCTATCCTGCGGACCAAAACCACACTTTCTATGTGTTATAGGTGCGGACTCCTTTAAAACCAAAAAAGGTGAGAAAGTAAAGTTAAAAAGTTGATTTGAGATTAATTATAGAAGAGTCTAGACGAGAATTTTCAGGAATAGATACGCTTTCATAAGGTACATGTATCCCTTACCTTATGGAGCTAACCCCTTGATGTGAGGAGCTTATCTTTTTGAAGGAGGATTCTATCCCTTCATATTTGGAACAGAAAAACCTCCTCTTTTCCATTATAAAAAGAGGCATTGGGTAGCCTCAAGGGGAGTTGAAGCTTTAGAATATTTGAAGATAAGTGTTTTTGAGATTCAGACTCAGTTAAACAAGAATTTTGTGAGGAGAGATTACATACATCTATTTGTCTTGATTGAAAGAGTGTAGAGCTTGTCAAAGTAGAGGAGACTCCTGCTTCGGACCCCGGGAAGGCCTGTGCAACATCAAGGCTCAGGTTGTAAGGTTTTCCTTCTCTTGAAATTAATACAAATATACTCATTTTTCTCAATAAGCTGTTTGTTAGTGGTTTATTTCATAGATTCCTTGATCACTATGATAAGCATGGTTTATGATGATGTCTATACAGGTGCTATGTAATACTTTGCTTGTTTGTGACTGCAGGTTTACAAGCGAAACTCCTTCAAGTGCGCGAAGGATAACAACAACTTCAAACAAGAACTGGACATAAGGTAGGTCTTTTAACACCTATATAGAGCTTTTCATATATTATATGCTTAGAGAAAGATTAGTCTATTTGGCTGTTTGTTGCTAGATACTTTTATTACTAGGGAGATCGACCTTGTGCACTCCAAGATCTTTCTCCTCGAGATCTGAAAACAAATCCCGATCTGTGGTCATGTGAAATGACGCACCACTGTCCAAGAACCATACTGATCCCATCACACTTGAGACCAAGCATACGATCAGCGAAAAATCTAGCTCAAACTAGGAGGCCAATGCCTTTCCCGTCGCAGATCCAGCAGCCTTCTTATTTCTCTTCTTCCGCGGACAATTTGTGGCATAATGTCTGTGTTGGTGACAGTGAAAGCACTTCACCTTGGACATGTCTTGCTTCTTGCCTTTCGCACCATACTGAGAAGCTGTCTTACTCTTCCCCTTCTTTGCTTTGGCAACCAAAGTGCAATTTTCTTCATCAGATGCCTTTGATGAAGATCCGTCCCTGGTAGTCCGCCTTATGTCCTCTTGCATGAGATCCGACCAAAGTCGCTCCCATCCCGGCAACTTCTCTCGACCATTGATAGAGTCCTGATAGGAATGCCAACTCTTCGGAAGACCAAGGAGAGCTAGGTCCACAAAGTCCTCATCATCGACAGTCACCCCCACACTTCCCATATCATCTCTGCATTGAGTGAACTTCGTGAGGTACTTGGTGATACTGTCGCCTTTCTCCATCTTAATGTTTCTGAGTTTATCCTTGAGCGCCAACTTCCTCTGGTCGCTCTTGCTTTGGAATATATCTGTCAACTCTTTCCACATCAAATATGGAGAAGCTTTTCCATGCAGGCTGGATACAATGTGATCCTTCACGCCCTCCAACAGAATCCTTCGACATTTCGCCATCTTCTTTTGCCAAGCCTCAACTTGAGTAGCATCAGTAGGCTTTGGGATCTCAGCATCTATGAACTCCTTCAGCCCGTTATCATCTAATACCGCCTCCATTCTGTCCTTCCATGCAACATAATTCGAACTACCCTCAAGGGCATATTCTAGTCGCAAACCGTTGAAAGACATTTCAACTCCGGCACCAAGAAAACAAACTGCTGCAAAATTCGAATTCCACGCTCAAAACTCAACTGCTTCTGGATCTGTGAGAACAAAGTATTTCTAGCACATAGATCGACTGTAGGGGAATTTACTGGATATATCACCTTTCAAGGAAAGGATGGATCCAGAGGCTACCTGGCCCGTTACAGACTCTGTCTACCAAAATAATTGCAATCACTGTAATAGATCCCGATGATCAATTCTCCGCTCCGATACCATGTAGAAATTTGAATAATTTGCTGAATTATTCACCAAGATTATCCTGATTACACACTATTTAAGCTTCATGCATAATACATAACCTCTTCTACAATTGATCATCAATATGCGGAAATAGAAAGCAGTTGCACGCGCTCATTAAAACATAATTAAGCACATATATCAACACAGGATGTAATGGGGAAAGCAATAGCTGAAAACCCCCAAATATCTGTATATTATAATGATAGAGAACAAGTAACAATACATAGCACAAAGCTCTCACAGCTCTCAGCGCTATCTCAATGCTATACACAAAAACTAGTTATGAAGATGAACAAGTCACAGGTTCAAAGCTCCTCCACAAGTCTGCTTGCCTCTACTGCGCAATCTAAGTTGATTAATGATGAGATCCAAGTTCGAATCCCACTAGCTCCAACTCGCAATCCTCATTGGAAATCTCCATCAATGTGTGTGAAAATCTCATGCACAGCCAATAGTCACAACTGATAGTAGACTCACCCTTTCACCCACCTCTAACACTGGTCTCCACTGAACTGTCCATGCATTGCAGTTAATTGATGTGTTCTTTAGTTGATTTATGATTTAATAATTAGTGAATTAATTAATAATTAATTCACACCACTCATCACTAGTGTATTTTTCAGTTAGACTAAATACAACTAGTTCAACTAAGTTAAACATAACACAACTCCACCAACTGTCTCATCAACTCCACCAAACTCTGCCACATGAGTTCTAACTGAAGTCAACCATGCAATAGCTCAACTAACCCTAGGAATAGCGTAATTCCTTCTGTCAGCTACATGTGCCACATCCAAGCATCAAACTGAAGTGCTCCAAGAGGATAAGATAATGTTTATAGTCTAAATATTATTAAGGGTTAATAATATTTGACTGTTCTATTTTTAGCTCGGCAGTCTAAAAATAGATTCCGCCCAATGTCTAAAAATAGAGGTCCATCTATTTTTACCAATATGACCAATCATCCATAAATAGCATCCTGCAACTCATAGACCATGATCCATATGTCTAAAAATAGACATAGTCTAAAAATAGACTTTGCGCCAAAAATAGCCTGCGGGCCCACTTAGTGAAGGCGACTTCATTTCACTAAGCTCCATTATCTTGTTGCATTTTCAACGTTATAAAGACTTATATT